>JAVQJF010088895.1:0-26198 GCA_036023855.1 Gadopsis marmoratus
CCCCCCCCGCGCTGAACACCAGGATGTGCTAATTAGAGGCAGAGAAAGAACGCTGTGTTTTTTGGAGTGTGAGAGCACGCTGATTTAACGTGTGAGTGTTCCTCACCTGGAGTCAAGAATTATCATTGAGCCAATTAACGCTTGTGTTTAACAGCACAGCACAGATACTGTACAGACTGACGTGTTCCCCGCTCTCTCTTTCTCCCCCCCACCGATGCAGAGTTGCCTCCTGATGGTAAGAGAAATGAAAACGTTAGCGTCTCAACAGACAAGCAAACACCTTACAGAGGTTACATCAATTTACTTGCAAAAGAAACACGAGAACGGATAAAAGAGCAACTCGTTCTTTATTGCCAAGATAAGAGCGTACAGTTTCAGCGTATGTTCTGTCACCGTGGCAGAAGATTGCAGAGAGTCAAGCCTAATGTGATGTCTTCTGGTGATCTGAGGAGGTTCTTTATTCCCTGGGGCAGGGCTGTTCCAGGGGACTCCTTGGACACCTGTCATTTGTCAGAGGGTCCCAAATGGTTTACGCAAAAGCATTATACAAACTCGCTGAATGGATTTCTGCCTCACAGACAGACTGTTGCTCAGATTTAGTGCTAAATAACCGCACAGAAGGAATATTTCCCTGATCTCAGAAGGTGGAATTTAGTGGTTTGAGACTTCTTATCATCAAATTATGCTTATGAAGTTTCCCAAAATAATCAGCAAATAGGCATTTCAATGTAAAAGCACTGCAGATTTGGTGGTTTGCTTGGTCGACTTGTCTCCTGCTGTCCTCTACAATGTGTCTGTTGTGTCTTTATCTTCATCATGATTTACAGCTTTATTTTGTCCACTGCGATTCATCTATTCAACACCCTTTACAGACCATGTACCAGGGGAGGATCCTCAGATGTCCGAGCTGACGGGCCTGTTCGTGATGAGGCCGGAGAGTGTCACAGCAACAAAAGGTCTGGAGAAATCCTGAATTACATCCAAAATGAACGGAGTGACCCACTTAATGCCACCTTTCTTTTGTTGGAATACAGACAGTTCATCTATTATAAGTAACTACTGTGTCTCATTCTTGCTTGTGGCAGGCAAGGACGTCACGTTTGTGGCTAAAGTTGACTCCTCAAATCTGCTGAGGAAGCCTAACATGAAATGGTTGAAGGGGAAGTGGCTGGACCTGGGCAGCAAAGCCGGGAAGCACCTGCAGTTCAAAGAGTCCTATGACAGGAACACCAAGGTAAGTATGGTCGCACTGTATGTGTGTCCAATGACTTTAAAGAGGTACTGCACAATTAATCACGCTCTTATTTGAGCTGTAAACTAAATGATGTGACTGTATTGTGATGAAACACATCGGTGCTGGTGTTAATATCAACATTTCTCACCCAATTTATAACAATTGGCATTTCACGGGTTGAAAATTGGCTTCAAAGCCTGGTGCACTTCCTGGGGGCTTGTGTGTGAGGGAGTACACTTGTGAGACTGCAGGAGTGCAGGTTTGCATATCACTTATTTTACACCGCTGCTTCCCCATTCAATGGGTTTCCCACTTCTGTGTCACAGATAGTTATGCACAAGATGGAAGCACTACATAACGCAAACCAAAATAAACACTTAAAATTATGCTAGATTGCAAGAAAAAAGTAAATTCCTAAACATGCAGTAACCTATTTTGTAGAATGTTAAAAAGAAAGTGGGGGGGGGGGGGAATGATGAATGCATAATCAAACAAACTGCATTGACTGACCAGCTGACTGTGTGACACTCCGATAGAAGCCAATATCGGCCCGATGGCTTTGTCAGCAAACCAGCGTGGGTTAAACAAAGTATATGCAGAGCACGTGCTTGTGGGCACGTACTGCATATCTGTGCATGTTCGTTTAACTGTGTGTGTGTTCCTAGCATATCACCCCCTCCTCTCTGTCAGATCTACACTTACGAGATGAGCATCATCAAAGTGGTGGATGGGGACGCAGGTGGCTACCGCTGCGAGGTCACCTCCAAAGACAAGTGCGACAGCTGCACATTCGACGTCGCCGTGCAGGGTAGGTCTGGGGACAGACAATCACATTATTGTCATCTTCCATTCAGCGCATCCACCATTACTACGTAACTGGCTTTGTCAGCCAATAACTCCGCGAGTGCGATACACATTAGGTCCTATCATTTAGTGGCCTAGCGAGGTCATCAGTCCATTATTCCTGAGCGGCTCAAGCCCGCTGTGTAATGAATTAACCTCGCCGAGCTCTCACCAGTCTTCCTCCTTCTGTCTGGTTTCAGCTGTGCAAGAGGAGCAGCAGGACAACATCTTGGAGGCGTTTAAGCGATCGTGAGTGTCAGTGCCGGCGAGGGTCTACTCAGCGTGTCACCCATCACACTCTCTCCCATATGCTCCTCTGTAGATCGCTGCCTCTGGGCATCTGTCAGTCTCAACGTCTCAGCGAGTGTCTCTGCTTGTGTGTCTGTCTATACCCTCAGCAGTAGCCGACTTTGTACAAGTCAGTCTGTCTGCCATTCCTCTCTTTCCATCACGTATCAGTGCGTCTGTCGCCTTGCTGCTTTGTTTCACCTGGAGTCCCTCATGGTTTAGTATGGGACTCATGGGGCTTTTATTTAACATGTATATCTGTTTCCCTCTATTTCTGTCTCTACTCCCACATGTGTGAAGTGTATCTATGTAGGTATCCCGAGACTGTGACTTTTAAAAAATTTCAGCTGTTCTCGGCCCGTATTCTCTATGTGCGCTGTGTGATGGTAACTCAGCTGGCACCTTCGCACTGACACCGTGAGTCTCCATATTTGTATTGTTGTGTTTAAAAATATAATTTCCTTCCCTCATTAGAGTGCGAGCAGAAAGGTAAGATGTGAAACGCACGACGCAAACAGACAGCATCGTATTGTGGTTCAGACAGGATGTCAGTGTGCTTCTCTGCAGAACGCTGATATGAGGGAGAGAGAGGGCGAGGCGGAGTGAGGTTGGTGTGATTAATGAAAAGGGAAAAGTTGGTTAAAACTCAAATATGCTGCTGGAGAGATAATGGATGAGTGTGTTAAACACCTTGTTATGTGGAGGTCATGCAGCTCAGCCTCCAAGAGGTAAGTATAGAGAATATTGTTTCCTATGGGATGCTCATCTGTTAACATGTATTACAGTAACACAACCGAATACATGTGCTCTGACTTCATTCTTTAGGATACTCGCTCCTGTTCACTCATTGTCTCGCTGGAGTTTTTTTTTTTTTGTAAATTCCAGACTTTAATGTGTGTTTCATGTCTGAAATAGCCGAAGCTCTCCATCACGTGCGGGCCATTTTTTTTTTCTTCTTCATGTTGTCACTTCGCTGACTGGTTGGCCAGCCGAAAAGACTTCAAGGGGAAACAGAAAACATTCTGTCTTGTCTTCTGCACGCTGGTACTGCAGTCCGTGAGAGTTCCTCACATTGTGTGAGAACCAGCGTTTCTCGTTTACACTCATATTATGCCACGGTATGTTTATTCATAACAGGGCAAAGTGTGCAAGCATGTCATCGAACATACAGTATTTATGCTGCTGGACATGACAATGCTACACACAGATGGATGCCTAAATAACGAAAACATCGAGTGAGTGGTTAGCTAAGCTAAAACACATCGCACACTGGAAATCAATCAAATTCAACTTTCACTAAAGTTCAAAGTTTCAGACAGCTATGGAAGTCAAAGTGGTCCAGCAGGGTAAAGCTGGGCAAGTAAGTGCATTGCGATTTTATCTTGGGAGTCAATATTTAACGGGCGTTATGACTATAAACAATGCGTGTTGCTTCCGGTACGGGTGAGACATGAATTATCATCCAGGAAGTCCAGCTTGAGTACCAGCTGTGTGAAAGCGGCCGTGAACTAGCAGGCACCCGGTTTGCATTAACACACGATAATCCTTCTGAACCGTGTCTGTCACTCTACATCAGAGTCACTAACATGATTTGCATTTCAGTTTTTTGTTTTCATGGTGAGCATCAACTACACCTTGATGCAGCCCCAGTTCCTGCTGCAGCAGCGCTGTAAATAGGAAGTGTTTCCAACAACACAGGCTAATGTGCGAGTGCTGTGCTCATTCTCAAAGAGAGGCCATTACAGTAACAAGAAATGGAAAATCAGTGAACTTTAGTGTTGCTTCTGAAAAAAATGTGTGCAAATGTAGTGTACAAACATCCTGCAATGCCCTTCTTCCATCATTTGGTGTTTTGACGGTGGTAGTTGACTGATGCAGGGCTCAGGAACACCTCAAAGGTGCTCAAGTGGGTTGTAATTTAGCAACTGGCTAACATCGTTTTCATGCTTACCCAACCATTTGGTGATCACGTGTGCCGTGATCACCCTGGGAGAGTTTACTCCCATCAGGACGCCAAGGACAACATGGATGGATGCTATCCTTGGATGAACCGTTCATCCATACGACGAACACGATCGCTCAGGAATGACTTTGAATTTATTGGCATTTATCTTGCTCTCTGAGGGGTTCAGTGAGGCTCAACAATGTCAGGACAACACGCTCCACGCTGTAAAGGAGCTGCCAAAACCGCTCACAGTGAAGAACAACAAGCGCCCACGCCTGTGGACATTTACTGGCGCGTGCCACACACAGTACTTGTCACCTTGTTGAGCACAAGAGGGTGACTGATGACTCAGGACCACGTGAACTTTTCTCATGACTTGCAAATGTGCATGCGAGGGGCAGTACAGGGTTTAATGCAGTGAAGCACAGCCATAGTCTGTGAACGTTTTTCTTTCTCGGGTGCGTACTTCCATTCACCAACGACAACTGTATGACTTACTATATAACGACACCGTAGCCATCCTTAAGAACTTCGTCAGTCACCCGTGCTTACTGAGATATGTACAATATGTGCTGTTTTGCTTATTGCTTATCTTTGACATGTATGCTGCTTACATGTGCTTGTATATTGTGATGTCTGCCACTTGAATTTAGGGCATGATGGTAGCTTGTAGTCGCCATCAAACGCTCAGCTCTATGTGCTCATGTTATTTATTTGCGTCTATCCAAACACAGGATGAAAAAAGGGTACATGATTATTCATGCCGTCTTTGTTGGATTTATAATTGTCTCGGTCTGTGTGATGTGGAATAAAAGGGGGACGTTTTATTGAATGTATATTTAAGAGAATCCCCCAAAAACTCTTTTCTTTTAATTCCAGTGGAGATGCAGGTGAGGATGCTGGCGATCTAGACTTCAGTGCCCTGCTCAAGAAAAGGTAAGATCATCAGCTAAATTTACTTCTCCTAAATTTTATTGTCTTGAATGTGGTTCTCTCTCTTGGCTTAATTTAATTATCACACTTGCACACTCTCAGGGCGAAGAAACACGAGGAGGTCAAAGAAGAAGTGGATGTGTGGGAAATCCTGAAGGCGGCCAAACCCTGCGACTACGAGAAGATCGCCTTTGAGTACGGCATCACAGACCTGAGGGGCATGCTGTCGAGGCTGAAGAAGATGAAGAAGGCGGAGCCAAAGAAGAGTGACGGTGAGGAGCGAAGGAAGCGACAGGAGAGGGTTTACAAAAGGAGGCAAAGGGAGAGTGTGTGAGGCGGCAGACAGGAAACAAGAGCTCTCTCATGCAATAGATTGTAAATACCAGCAGCGTCTAAAGGCCTCGGGGGAGAAGTTATATTGCTGGGACAACAGGTGGAATGTCTGTTAGCATATGCTTGCTGCTGGTTGGCACTTATGGATTATTTGGCTGTTAAAGCAGTGGCTGTACTACACTAACAGGATACTCTCTTGTCAGCTTTCCTGAGGAAGCTGGATCCAGCCTACTCAGTGGACAAGGGCAAGAAGATCCAGCTCTCAGTGGAGGTGGCTGACCCCGACGCTCCAATCAAGTGGCTCAAAAACGGGCAGGAAATCAAGCCGTCAGCCAAGTGAGCAAATTACCACTCTTTAGGTGGTGCACTGAACAGTACATGTGCCTGTGTGATGTAGTACCACAATGCTGAGGGAGTGTCCTTTTAATGCAATGTGATGAGTTTGGACTGGTGACTAACAGCACACGAAGCCCCGCAAACAGTGTTTCAGTCAGCTATGCTGTAATTTGACATGCGTCTTTGACGTTGCCTGCAGGTTTCCGAAATTACATTGCTGAAATACTGACGTGGGTTTATCACTCGCTGCCATCTTGGTAGTTGCTGCGGCCAGAAAGAACCCTAATTGAGTCACAGAGGAGGGAGACTGGGTGGAGTTGCGATGAGTAAAGCAGGTAGCATCCTCCGTAACTGATGGTGAAACACACCATGGACAACGTGTGAGCAAGCAATTACATTTACACATGCAGACGACAGGAAGGAACATTAGCGAGTCCTTTTAGAGCTGTCCCTTTTCCCATGTATTCATTTTTTTACATTGTTAATATAACAATTGCAACTTTGATGAAACAGCGTTTTTAAAAATGATCACAAAATTGAACAAATTCTTGTTGGAAATAATTAAACAAGTTAACGTATTAAGTTTCCGTCCCATCAGTGCACGTGGAGTTTTCTTGAACTCCGCATCTTGTGACCATTAAATAAACTGCGGTTGTGACTTTGCAGCTGTGGTTGCTGCTTGGTCGGTACTAGTGCTGCGGCTAATGATCATTTTCGGTATCGATTAATCTGACAAAATTATTAACCAATTATTCGTTTAGTCTATAAGATGTCAAATAATTGTGAATAATGCTCATCGCAATTTCCCAGAGTCCAAAGTTACGTCTTCAAACCGCGTCTTTTGTCTCTCATCAGCAGCTAGCATTAAGGGCACAACAATGCTCTGTACAGAGGTCACAAATCTTTAGGCACAAACTCTGACTTTGGGATATGACTAGCAGTAGATATAAATGTTGGTTTTGAGCCTGTTTAGCCTGCTGAGCGCTCGTCGGCGTCTGTGTCGCTCTCCTCTTTGCTCTTTCCCCTCCTCCTTCAAAGGCTTCTTTTGGTGTTTTATTGAAGAGGGTACAGCTGTTGCAAGGTTTTTATTTATTTTTTTTTTCAATGCCTCCACCATCTGCCATTTTGAGCAGCTTCATGCTGTTCATTGAAAGTCAGGCAGTCCTCTTCCTGTTTTGATTAAGACAGTTACTATGGGAGAAGGGACTTTTTTTGTGCCTCGCAGAAGGTTCTTCCAGGCGCTGCACTGTGACCATCGAGATCTAATAAATAAAATCTTTTAGGCTACAGTCACAGAGGCATTGGGATTAGGGTTTTCCAGTCCTTAAGGGAGGAAAGAGGCAGCCTGATACAATCCAGGTCTTCTTTGTTTCATTTCAAACGAACCACGTGGCCTAGATCTAAACCAAAAACCGCTTCCATTCAGGAGGATGATAAAATATGAATATGGCCTTCAGAATTATGTTGTATAAGAAGTGAAGAGTGATATGTGACCGTTGAGCTCTGGTATTTTACCACTCAATGTCCAAACTGTAACAGTGTGTTAGTCTAAAAGAAGAAAAGCAGATTTGTTCAATGTGCCAAGTCAATGATGTAGAAAATTAGCTTCATTTTGTTTTTCTATTGTCCTCTTTATCAGGAACTATACCTTGTTCAATAAGATCAAAACAGAAAGCCGAGTTGTCTGTTCGTTTAGAAACCCTGGCTGATGATAAACTTAAAACATCTCTTTTCGTCCTTCTGCTATTTGGCGTGCAATTTATTTGAAATTTAAAGGGGAACCACAGATTTTTAGGAGTACTACTGCATATGTGGGGGAAAAAGAACACTGTTTGGCACTGAAGACCACAAGTTTGAAAAATCAAATAGAAAGAAATCTGTGAGTGTGGCGTTAGAAAGAGGTGAGCTCGCCAGACCTCTGGGCCGAGTGGTTCGATTTTGATAATGTCATAGGAGTGCAATGATCTTTAGAATGATACAGAACTTCTGCTTGTTTTCTTTAAAAAAGACCTACACGCGTCTGAAAAGCATACACGCACCACAACATCATTCAGGTATTCACATTAGACTTACTGTTAACGGAGGTCGCCACCTTGAGTTGTCCGTCGATGTGAACAGCTTGTAACCATGGGGATGTTCGCCATCACTACCCTCCGTGGCGCGCGCGAGGCGATGAGGTGGCGTTACTGTCACCAACGTATGCGTGTGTGGGAGCGTATGCTCTGAAGGCCTGTGCACGAATGTGTGGACTCTTTTGTCTTAACTGCGTCACTCCGCTGTCTTCAGGCCCTCTGCGTCTGACTGTGGCTGGATTTGCTGAAAGCGCTTATTCATTACTCTCTCCCTCTTTCTTTTTCTTTGCCTCCGCCGTCTCCCTCCCCTCGTTTGTTCTTCACCCTCCTCGTGTGATCTTCCCCCATCATCCCTGTTGCGTCCAGGTATGTGTTTGAGAGCGTGGGCAACAAGCGGACACTCACTATCAACAAGTGCAGCCTGTCTGATGACGCAGCATACGAGTGCGTGGTTGGGGAGGAGAAGTGCTTCACGGAGGTTTTTGTCAAAGGTATGTGAGTCACTGTCTTTAGAGGAACCCTTCGTGCAGGAGGGAGAGGCTTTTTTCCTGCTCGGTTTGGCAAATGCCGTCATTGGAGGCGCGCCGAGAGGCTTGACAGCTCTGTTCCCTTCCTGTGTCTGTGTTTTGTCGTCTGTTTGTTTCAGCGCTTTCATGCCACACAGTAGCATGCCGCTCTCTGTCGCCCGCTCGCCCATTTTTAATGGCGAGTGAAATCTTTATCTTTTGTTTGTTGTCATGTATCACTGCGGCACGTATTAACATGCTGTCATATTTTTTAGACGCTGACTGATGTGTGTCTTTTTGAAGGCCACTTTGACGACGGTTCAACTTAAATATTAATATTCTGCTGTAGCATTCAGCATATTTTATACCAAAATGTTCCAAATACGCACACGTATTTAGTAGGTTTAATTTGGTTTATTTAATTGAAAATGGTTATTTGGAATTTATAATAACAATTTACTACTGTAATTTCTTGGGAAAGGTTTTTGAACGACAAACATATTATATTATATATGACGTTATCAGTCTAACTCTGGTGCCTATATCTCGATCTCTTCTGTGTCCTTTGCTTTGTGTGAGTACGAGAGGTTTTAATAGATATAATTGGGTCTGCTGCTTCTATATCAATCGCCTGCTTTACTCTGTGTGCCCTCTGCTGCCCGGCGCTGCTTTTACATTATCAGAGGCCGAACAAGAGGGTAAGCTCTTCACCACAGACACTGCTGCCCTGCAGCTACAGTGTGTGTGTCTTTGTTTGTGCCCATGAAAAATATCATTCCTGTTGCTGTTTGCAAACATCTACATCAGTACCTTTTGGCGTCATTCATCTTGACATTAGTGGAGGCGCCGGGGACTTCGGCAGATGGCAACTAGTCAAAACCAGCAGTCACAGTTCTTTAAAAAAGACAAAGTACAGAGGTAGAGGCTTTGGCTGTGTTGTGTTAGGAAGTGATTATCCAGCAACATGGCATCAAATTTAGATCTATTTAGATCTATGAAATGAGCAACGAGAGGCAGATTCATGTAAGAATGACGCTCGTACACTGACTACTTACTTATTTGTACATTTGTGCAGTCCGCAGTTATTCGCCCCAAACAGCTGATGGACCAACTGTACAGATGTTAGCAGAGGTTCAAATCATGCATCACTTTGCTGATTTGAATCACGTCGTTCAGTTGAGTTCAAAGATTCGTAGCCACTACTGTAGTTTGTTCACTTCATTCCCTCAGCTAAGCGGTCGCCATTCTGTCTGTGGCAAATCCAAACTGGGACATTCAGTTCAGTACAAAACTATCTAAGTGCTGCAGATAAGGTTAATACATTTTCAGCCTATTGTTTACGGCAGAGTTATCAGATTCTGATTGTTTTCTGTGGCTTTTGTGGTTTTTTAATAAGCTTTTGACGAGGATAGTAACGCACAGTGAATTCTATCCCCGCTGCTAAAAGCCACTGATTCGGTCAGTGACAACGTGGGGTTTCATTCACTCTGCTTGAACACACCTTTACAGCTGTTGCACTGTAACACCTCAAAGAAATAAATAGGAACAAAAACACACACATGGAATCACTGCTAAAAGTAAAACAATTCGTTATGTGTGGCTACATTTCACAAATTAGGCGTTTAGCTCCGATCGGAGTTGAAGGTCAACGTGGCCTCCGTGCTCAACACCGACCGTGTAAACCTGCTACGCCTTCACAGTCAAACTGCTGCTTTTGTCTACTTGTGTCTCCTACATGTATTCCCGAGGGAAATGTACTTTGAGAAACCCCCCCGCCCACAAATTACAATGAAGTTGTTGAGCTCATTTCACCTTTTGTGAGGTACAATTGTACACCGTTTCTGTGGCGCTGCGAGTGCAGAGCAGAGAGTTTCTGGGCTCTCCAGCTGTGGTTGAACAGAATTGAGACATCCGGAGGGGGACCGGATGCTGACGATGACAAATAGCTGAGGCTAGCAGAGCATCAAGCATCACACCATGTGGTTACATAATGGGACTCCCACCACCTCAGGAGACTTACCAAGTAGACAGGTGTGTTTGGTGGCACCGATAAGGATTTGAGGAGTATATTGTGCTGTTATCCAAATCTAAAAAAGGGCGCACACATCTCTGTGTTAGTCTTTTTCTAGTTATTGAGAACACAAAAATACATGCCACCCACCACCCCTCCACAGAGGACGAGAGAGTACAAAAATACCTGGAGCACAAGCAAAATTAAAGCTGTAGCTACTTGGTCTGGGCGACATGGTTGAAATCGATACCACAGAATTAAGTCATCAAATTGATCTGATTAATTGAGCTCTGGCTGATTCTAATGTTCAGTGAAACGTGTGCCATGTTTGTGCATTACATCAGACAAAGGTCTTCACGAACGCTCCATTGTCTCATTTATAATTACAGGCTGCTTGGAGTCATCAATTGAAAGAAATTCCTTAAAACCATAACATAACACAATATTTATATTGTCATGGTACAATCCCGCTGAAAGACAATAGACGATGCCGCTGCCCCACTAGCTGCTCATTTCAGTAAGGTACATTTACACATAATTGTGCTTGATTTGGACTGTGAAAGCAGCCAAATCAAGACTGTGCATGCAATTACCATATTTGTTGCTTTGCACTGCTCTGTACAAACAAAGCCTACAGCTCTGTTTGTCCACCGTGCTTCTTTTATCCTCCACTTGTGTTCCTAGACCGTATTACTCTGGTTATTGAGATACGCACAGTGTACAGTACATTAAGTGCGTCACATAACATTGTAGTACAGTTTGTTAATGACTCAGTACCGCGCTCTGCGTTTGTCCATAGAGCCTCCGATCACCATCACCAAGCTGCTGGATGATGTTCACACCGTGGTGGGGGAGAAGGTGGAGTTCGAGGTGGAAGTGTCAGAGGAAGGAGCCAACGTCAGATGGTGAGCCAGGTTACGCTTCGGTTCACTCTGATATCAGCTCATCAGGAAATGGATGTAATTTTAAACCTTTCTTGAAAATATCCCTGTATGAAGGAGTAAGAGGCATGCAGGTCCCGTAAAACAACAAGAAACAGCCTGAAAACCTGTGTAGCAGATCACTCATCATTAGAAAGCAGCATTCATACAGTAGATGCCAAACATCAAACTGCATAATCATATAGCATTGCCAAGTGTTTAATTGACAAGGAGATTTTTTAGACTCTAGTTTCGAAACGTGCAAACTTTTACAATTTAAAGCTGAGAAAGCAGGAAAAAAAAAGCTAGTATGCAAATAACTCTAGCCAGCTTGTGTTTTGCGTTGTGGCAAACATTTATTTTCTGACAATGTGCAAAGACTATATTGCAGATTCTCTGTTGTTAGAGTACACAACACTCACGCACACCTTCTCTGTGAATTTCGGGATATACTTAAGTTTTGAAAAGCCAGACCGGCTGCTAACTGGAAAACTGTCTTCACTGAATAAGCACTTTTAATAAACACATTTTTACATATACAAACAAAATGATACCAATATGATTGGAACTATACTATTCTCATCACTATTCTATTCCTTATAACATTTTACTGTAATATTCCCTCTGAACTAGTTCCACACTTGCTGTGAATGCTGCCTCTAAAATCCAAAAGAAAATGTTCACCTTCTGCACCATTTTTAAAAATGTGCCAAAGCCTTGTGAACCCTGGAGGCTCTAGCCATGTAGAACATTGCAGACATGTCAATCAGCTCTCCCTTCCTGCTCTGTGTGCTGAAGTGTCACTGAAGCCTGTGTGTGCGTTTGTCTCCTCAGGATGAAAGATGGAATTGAGCTGAACAGAGAAACGGCAGGTTCAAAGTACAGGTTTAAAAAGGATGGGAAGAAGCACATTTTGATCATAAATGAAGCTACTAAGGAGGATATTGGAATGTATTACGTCTTCACCAACGGTGGAGAGTCGAAGGCAGAACTGGAGGTTGAAGGTACCATTGTTTGACATTTCCTCCTAAAGTCAAAACTTTGTTAGCTACAAGTCATACCGCTGAAAATCAGCTACAAATCAAGCTCACTTAACATTCATTTTTTCCAAAAAAGGCAGCAACGTATGGGTGATCAGCTGGCGTATAAAGTTTGCTAACAACTATTTCAGACGTGGCTGCTGAATCAGGACCTTAAATAAAATTTACACATCAGCACATGTTGATGTTTTCCATCCTGACAAGCATGAAAAGCAATAAGTTAGTCATTACTCATGTCATAATTAATCTTACTTCATTAATCCCTTGTATCAGTAGTTCATCACACTGTTCGTCATGCTAATTTTCTTTTAAACCTCCAAAATTGAGGGTTGGGTCCTGTCTTATCCTTCAGAAATTAGGCTGCCTCCGTCGCTTCACACTTGCAAGCCTGACGAGTCTCCTAAGTTGATTAGAGTGTGAGAAAATGTGTGTCCTTCCTCCTCAGTGGACACTCCAGTCAGAGTTTCAGTGCACCAGATGATCAATGATGAACATAGTGTTTCATTACAGATTGCTAAATGGACTGGCTGAATAAGGTGCCCCCCAATGATGGAGGAACACTTCATTATTGTTGTGTCCCACAGCGTGTGATGTTAAAGCTGATATAACAAAAGCATTGCGTAGAGTGAAATTACCAGGCCTTTTTTTTCTATGTGAATATGTGACTATATGAATGAATGATCTGCTAGCCACCAGTATGAAGCAAGTATCCCTTTTCAATTTCTTGCAATAAATATAACAATGTAAAGACTAAAAGAAAGTTTAATTTGGTTCCTTACTGACAGTTTTTTGAGAGGTTTGATACCACTCTTGTGTATGTATGGTAAAAAAGAAGCTGCAGCCGGTTAGCTTAGCACAAGGATTGGAAAAAAGGGGACCACCTAGCTAAACTCCAGGATTTTACTGCTCCAGGCCAGGAAATATTTCGGCACATAACCAAAATGTGTTGTTTCTACACTTTGGTTTTAGTACTGATTAAACACACAAGATAAAATAGGTTAATTAGTGAACTTTAGAGGTGCTGGTGGGAGGATTTTCTTATCTTGAACAAGATGAATTACCTGCGCAAACAAACGTCTACATGCTACAATATGTACTATGTTGGTGTATTTGCTTTAGACAAGGAGCTGCAGGTTCTGCAGAGCATAGCTGACCTGACAGTGAAGGCTGCTGAGCAGGCTGTATTCAAGTGTGAAGTGTCTGATGAAAAGGTGACGGGGAAGTGGTTCAAGGACGGCGTCGAAGTGCAGCCCAGTGATCGCATCAAAATGACGCACATTGGAAGGTATTGTATCAGGCTGCTGTGGCTCCACGTTTGAATGTCAGAGAAGCTGTTGTTGTCTTCATCCGGACCATCATCCACACACTCAAGCACACAGGCTCACAAAACCGTATAGCCATGACAATAAGCACGGTCTCTAACGCCACATGGCGTGGCGAACTATTGCCAAAGGGTTTTCTTAGTTGTTTGACTATTTATTTTTGGATAGGGTGCAATCTGTGAAGCTCACACACACATCATGCACCCCCCCCCCAGGATTTGGGTTTTCTCTCAGTAATCCCTCCATCAGAGCTGCCTGTGGTAGGACATATGCCAAGGCAACAGCGGTCACACAAGGTGAAAGCTATTTAGTATGTTTCTGTGTGATATTTCCTCATGGAGTATGTTGCTACGGCAACTGTCTTTTGCATAACCGCGGGTCACAAGGAGTGTTGTCTCCTTGGTAACATCTGGTAACATGTCCCCAGGACCCACAAGCTGACGATTGACAACGCGAAGCCTTCGGACGCTGGCGATTATACCTTCATCCCCGATGGCTATGCACTTTCTCTCTCTGCGAAGCTCAACTTCCTGGGTGAGAAAACCAAAATATGAAGCATTTGGTGGATTTTGTGAATATGAATATGTCAACATGTGAATGAGACTGATTCATATATTTTACCTCGCAGAAATCAAGATTGAGTATGTTCCCAGACAAGGTAAGTGTTGTTTTTTGTAAAGTATGTTTTTCTATGTCCATCGCCTTGCATGACAATAAATGTTAGATCTCTTTGAGGGTGCTGATCTGGTCCAGTATTGGTCTAAAGTTGGATATAAGTAGGACACCTTGTTTCAATCGGGTTGCTCTTTAAATGTCTTCCTCCTCAAATTGAGCACTTTGAAAAGATTTGAACAAATAATATTGGAAATGTCGGTAGCATTCTGAAACGACGCCTACTGGACATGTGTACTTGTTTACATGTTTAACATGAAGTAAATGCTGAAGGCCATTTCAGTTTTATAACCAGAAATCATTCAAGTCTGAAAGAACCAAGGTTCTCGCGTGAAGATGATCAAATTTAACATGCTGACTGAACAGCACAGAATCTAATCTTTGAGAGGTTTTAAAGCAAAAGAAATCCATATTAGTGTCTCCCCTCAAATCACATAATGCGTCTAACCTCTCTCTTCCCCTCTTCTCCTCTAATGCTCACAATGAAAGATCCTCCCAAAATCCACCTGGACAGCAGTGGCACCGGCAACAAGAACATCATTACCGTGGTGGCTGGAAACAAACTTCGCCTTGACGTTGAGATCACAGGAGAGCCGGCCCCCACTGTGTGCTGGATGAAAGGAGAGGAAGTGAGGACGAAGAGAGGATTCTCACTGTTCACCTCATACACACTCAAAACACACATCAGATACTTCTAGCTTTGTGCACCAATCAGAGTATCCAGCTGCTATTCGCCAAACAACACAAAAGAAGAGCGAAACATGAACTAGAGTGGGAAGGTTGAATCGCCTGTCATTGTGGCAGCTGTGCCGTGCGACACCGTTCTCTTCAGCAGTCTCCTTTGTCCTGTCTGTCCCCGACACTCTGTATTGCCCTGTGTGGTAGGTGGTGACTGAGGCCGAGGGAAGGGTCCGCGTGGAGTCGAGGAAGACCCTGAGCAGCTTTGTAATTGAGGGGGCGGAGAAAGGGGATGAGGGCCACTACTTCATCACCGTGACCAACCCTGCCGGAGAGGACAAGGCCGAACTCATTGTGAGGGTCGTCGGTCAGTGGCCTTTTCTCACTATTGCCTCGTTCGCCTCTCATTTTCCTTTCTTTTATTGCGCCCGTTCTATTTTTCCTGGCTGTCTGAGAGCTGTTGGGCTTTGCTCTTGAACTGAGATTGGGGAATGGTCAGAAAATAAGTGAAAACAATTGAAAAATGTGATGTTGGTTCCATGTTTGTGGTGGCTTTGAATGTTGCAGTTGACTAGAATTTGTATATCCAAACGTGCCGTAATATGTACTGAATATTTGAATGATTTAAGACTTTCAAGGTGGCCATTGTTTTTAAAAAGTAAACTTTCAGAGCCTCGAGTCAGGTAATCCGTCACAGTATGCTGTCATTGTGGTGCAGTGAGAGTGACCATGTACTATCATGTCAGCACAAGTGCGATATCAACAAAGGCAGGTTTCAAGCGAGTTTCAAGTCTCTAGTCCAGGTTAGATTTCCAGACAAAAAAATGACTAGAAAACAGTGGCTGGGATCATTTAAAAACATATTTAACTCAAAACACTACTGCCGTGCAATGCGATTAGCAGCAGTGTCAAAGTAATTGGCCAAATCTCTGCTGCTGCTGCAAGATTACTTGGCAGGGAGGTGGATATGGCCACAGCTATAAAAGAAAACTAAAAAGTCCTAAATAATTTAATTAGGGTCAAAGCAAAGCTACAGTTTGAATCCTGTTTCTTCTCCCATTTCTCTCTGTTTCATCTGTCCTCACTTTCCATTTCCAACTGTAACCTGCCTCCAGATGTGCCCAACTCTCCTGAGAATGCCAAATGCACATCAGTTGGCGAGGACTCTGCCATGATCACATGGGACCCTCCTGCATATGACGGCGGAGTTCCCATTAAAGGTACCCCTGAAACACATAGCATCTAATGTTCACATCTGATGCCTCCGTCCCCGGTGAAAACAGCACTTTAGAAACCACTCTGTTTATTACATTGCACTATTTTTCTCAAGAACACGGAGCCATTTTCAATGACTTCCCCGTATGTCGATATCGCTTCCTCCAGGGTACCTGATGGAGAGGAAGAAGGTCGGCTCTTCCAGATGGACGAAGCTCAACTTTGACGTTTATGAGGCCACCACATATGAGGCTAAGAAGATGATTGAAGGTGTACTTTATGAGATGAGAGTGTTTGCAGTCAACGGCATCGGCATCTCTCAGCCCAGTGCAAACTCACAGCCCTTCATGCCCATTGGTGCGTTGCCATTTATCATTAGCAGAATGGATAATTAACACAATGCTCATTTTGAGGCAGCTTAACCTACCTCCTATCCCATTTACACTGGGTATTAACGTATTAATTAGCTCTCGTCTCTCTCAGCCCCCACCAGCGAGCCCATTCGCCTCACGGTGGATGATGTGACAGACACTACCTGTGCACTCAAGTGGCGTCCTCCAGAGAGGGTTGGAGCAGGCGGCATGGATGGATACATCATCGAGTACTGCAAAGAAGGAAGTAAATATATGCTAAATATTTAGCACTTGTGTGTGTGTGTGTGTGTGTGTATCTGCTCTTACGTAAGCTGTCGAGCAGTACGTTTAAGGCCAAAGAATGATTTGTTCGTGGGGTAAAAAACAATCTACTGTGTAGTATTTCTCAAGAGCCTTAGTCTTCTGTCTTTTTCTGATCTGTTCCTTGGCTGCGCCTCCTCTTCTTATTCCTCAGGTGATCAGTGGGTGCAAGCTAATGAGGAACCAGTGGAAAAGAACCAGTACAGGGTGAAAGGTCTCCCGGTGGGGGAGAAGATGCTGTTCAGAGTGGTGGCTGTCAACATGGCTGGGCGCAGCCCCCCAGCGACTCTATCCCAGTCCATCACTATCAGAGAGATCATGGGTCAGAGACACATACACACTAACATACACATTACGCTTTACGTTTGCCACCACTTATCCTAGAAATACAGCTGATAGGCCACGTTTGAACCACGCTGCTCTTGTTGGAGGACACCGTAAAATACTTAATCCGTTCACATCTGTTGAAGCTCTAACCGAAACCAAACATTACACGCCGTCAGCAACTATGTTCAGCCGTTGTGCAAAAGCAATGCTGCTTGGTGGGAAAAACCCATCTAATGTATGTATTTCTAAGAAGAAATGTATGTATATCTCTGGTCCACACACATGAACATACACATTAAGCAAAAGCAGTACATGCTGTACATTTTGTCTATCTACATTCCTCCATACCACCCACTTCAATTCTACTTATTTTTCCATCTCTGTCTCTCACTTTGTCTCACCACCCAGAGCATCCAAAGATCCGCCTGCCTCGCCATCTGAGAACCAAACTCATCATTCTCGTGGGCGAGAAGGTGAACTTGGTCATCCCCTTCCAGGTTAGTCCGAGTCTGGCCAAGCTCTGGTTTTTTTTAACGTTAGTTTGGCCATATATATTGGATTTGCAATAGCAGAGCAAAACCAGCTCTGCCAAGAGTGAACAACACAAGGTGCTTTAAGATTACCAGGTTACTTCCATATTGACCTTGTAGGCTACTAAATGGCTATTTGAGAATCTGAAGCTTTTCAAAAACTAACTCTTAAGTTTGGTGTATTTGAACAAAGATTGGATAGAAATGTACAAAGCCACACCATTATCCACATAAAATGGGTCATTGCAGGGGGGCTTCAAGTGAACCCTGGAGTGGTTTATTTGAAGTAAAAACTCAAATGGACCAAAAACACAGGCAATAGATACAGTATGTTTAAAACAGTGGATTGCCCATGTCTGTATAACATATCCAAATGCACTTTCATGTGTGTTTTGGTTCGGGGAAGTAACCAAATAAATGCCTAAGATTTTCCTATGACTGAAATCTGATAGGGCACCTTTCCCTCCTTCTGAAATGCAAATCAGATCTGCACACTTTGCTGGTAACAGAGGGAGCAAGGACTGAAAGGGCACCGGGAGCATTACTGCATTTGACAGCTACTTGCAAATGATGGCATTGGCGAAAAGAAGCTCACCATAAGTAGCAAAGGAGAAGCCATTGTTATAAATAAAAATCGACAAGAAAAAGTGAGCCATAGCCCCGCTTGCTTTTGAAGAGGCAGATGAAAAGCCTGTTCTGATGCCGAGAACGTGGCTACGTGATGTTCCCCTGGGAGAGAAGAGCACCCACAGCTCTGTCATCTTATCCAAGAGCTGGACAGACTTTGTCCCAACGGCTGTTTTCACACTGATGTAGCTAAAATAAAATATATTGTATATATTTCACAGCCAAAACTAAAAATCACTTTCTGTTATAATTATTAAAAGAAGGTTCATACAAAGTCGAAATATTAACCGTTATGTAACCCTAAGCATTGTCAAGGTTAGGACTATGCTTGAATTCCAATATACTCCTTGATTTTCAACGTAATCTGCTGTTTCATCAACCAAAACTATTTTAATTATTAAAATGAAACAGTCCCGTTGTCATAGTTGTTTATAGTTACAATTTATATGTGATGATAAAGCCTTCGAGAGTCTGGAAATGTTTGGTTTAGGTACCTTGAAAGTGCTTGAATTTTACTCTACGCTACTTTAAAGCTGTGCTCTCCCTGAAAAGGGCACACGTGTTCAAAAAAGTGTTGCACATTACCTTGATCATCACAGCACCAATTCACCAGTGATCTGCTATTTCACAGATTATTTCACAGTACTTTACGGTGATTCCCTTCCATTACTCTGACTGCAGGGTAAGCCTCGCCCTGTCGTGACCTGGTTCAAAGATGGCGTTCCCCTGGACGACAAGACGGCGGGAACTCGTACCAGTGGAGTGGACACCATCCTCTTCATCCGCTCTTCGGAGAGAACCCACTCTGGAAAGTACACACTGTCCGTTCAGATTGAGAACATGTCGGACAGCGGCGACATACACATCCAGGTTGTGGGTGAGTCCCGCCATCGTGGCACCAACGTCTCTCAGCGTCACTCCTGTTGCATGTTCTCTCGTTAAGATGATAACACTGTGTGTGGTTCACACTTCGCGACGTACGCAGTTAATAACCTGTTTGGAAGGGGATGATGGCTTGAGCCCAAATCTGTGACACGTCAGGAGTTTTCTTTTTTTTTTTTTTTTTTTTTTAAATTTGATGATAATTCCTAATTTCATACTCCTAGGGATCTGCGACTCAAAGTAGTAAATCATCAAAGCGCTGATTCCTCTCCCTCGCATAATCCTGGCTGCTGCTGTGCCACTGTGGCCGCCAGCTCATTCCTCATCTTGCGACTCGTCTACCCGGGTCGGGGTGCTAGGTGGATGATTTGGCGGGGCTTCGCTGGGATTATTTGCGTGTGGACTGGGATTAGCTTTGGATTTTGACGGCCACTCTGTCACTTCCTCTGCTGAGAAGGTTGAGTTAATGAGAGGCTGGAGCGCCAATGATGCCCTCAGCTGATCTGCTACTGCACAGAGGGGAGCACGCAGAGCAAGATTAATGACAAATGCATTACTGTGTTGAACAGTATTTCTGTACTGCGCTGTGTATAGTGCAGGCCACACAGAAAGATGGATGATAAACACATTGCATGCTTCTGCTCTGTAATCCAGGCAGGCAAAGCATGCTATTTCTCAGTTTGTCAGTTCTATGGCAACACAGTTTTTCTAGTAATGTATGCAGCTTTCGCCGCCTTTCCTTGAACCTTTGTCTTTTGCTGCGCCAATCTGTCAATCTTTACCAAATCTCTACTGCTGCGAGTGTTGATTTCTTCCTCTCCGTGGGACCTTCCTGCTCCCGATCTGTTTATCAATCTACCTCTCTCTCTCTGCTTCTAAAAGCTTGCCTTCACGTCTACCCAGAGTTTGTTATCTCAGCCATTCAGTCCGTTCCTGCGCATAATTTCCTAACAAGCCTGCCTTGCTCCTCGTTTCACGCCAAACCCTCCAAATCTGTCTCCTCTCACAAACCCAACAGACAAGCCCGGCCCTCCCATCGCTGTGCATGTTACAGAAGTTTGGGGATTCAACGCCGCGCTGGAGTGGAAGCCGCCCAAAGACGACGGCAACTGTGACATTATCGGCTACACTATTCAAAAGGCTGACATGAAGACGAAGGTACGTAAGGTGGGAGAGACGTGCACAGGACTGTGCAGCGATGTTTCAGGGATGTGGCAGCCATATTGGAGGTCAGCAACTCTCCAGCAACAATGGCTATGGACAGAAAATCAATTTTAGGTCACGATGGGTTTGTTAAGTGTATAATGGGGTCAGCGTTGTGGAATAAACTGTCCTGTCTACATAACTGACCTGAGCGCAAGCTAGTATATCCAATAGAAGCTAACATTAGCTGTGTGATTATCATATCAGCACTGACTGATTACAAGGGATGTCACTTTGAAAAAAACTAACGAAAATCAAGCTTGAATGAATTTGAACTAACACATATTTTGTTTGAGTGATTTTGATGCAATTTCCGCAGGGGGATCCTTAACTCTTTGTAGGTTTGACATTGTTACGTACAGGCTAAAATTTTATCTTCATCCACGATTTTTTCATCTTTGGTGTCAAAACTCAGCACAGCTTGCAAGTTTTCTCCATTTTGCATTAACAAGAGGACGACAGTAGCCTAGGTTGCTGATAGGGCAACAGGGCGTGCACTATATGTAAGATGGACAATGCTTTTTGCTTCCCTATATTAGCGTGAAGCTGTCTATCTAGCCAACAATGTTAAAAGTTAAAGCTGCAATCTGTAACACCACAGCAAACATGCAGTATCTGGGTTAGTGTTGGTTTCGCACCTGGTTGTTATTAGTATGCAGTGAAGACACGGTTGGCAGGCTCAGAGCTGAGTGTGGACCATGATTTTGTATTTTTTTGTGGCGCAGAGGTGTCTTGTCTTGGAGCAGAAAGGAGGCTTACATCATTGCCATTTTCCAAGCATCCAGTAGACCTTCATGGTGGATCTCGGCATGGCTGCTAGGAGATTTGTTAACATTACTGCGAAGCCTCACTATGCTGTCATGGTCATTATGTTGTGGACTAGAAGAACATGGATGCTTATATAGATCTCCACCTCAGCTACAAGCCTCTTTGAACCTCTCCTTCTCCTCTCTCTCTCTCTCTGTTTCCCACATCAGGAGTGGTTCACGGTCTATGAGCACAACCGGAGGCCCAGCTGCACTGTGTCTGACCTGGTCATGGGGAACGAGTATTCCTTTCGAGTGTTCACCGAAAACATCTGTGGCCTCAGCGACGAGCCTGGCATCAGCAAGAACACCGCCATCATTTCCAAAACAGGTAATGAAATCCCCGCAGAGCACCGCACGCTGTAACATGAGAGCATTGCTGTCGATGCCAAGGAACATATTAATGGATGCGGAGCTGTAGGCAACAAGCGAGAACAAGAACGTCAGCATTATGTTATGCAATGGACACAAGACAGATAAGAGGAAAGAATTGGGAATTGGGATTAAAAATACAAACTACAAAAATACAAAAAATCATAATAAATACTAAAATTTTAAAGTACAGGACACAGGTATAACATCAGAATCGCTTGTGATTCATTGTTGGCTGTGGTTAATCACTTGAACCTAATTTAAAGGAAAGTGAATTCACGCTGATTATGCGCAACAGATATATTTTTTGACAGAGAGTTAAATAACATTTAATACTGGCCGCTGATTATGGAAGCGACTAGGCTGGGAATTTAACACCTGCCACCAGCTTAATGCTGCTACTGTTGTTGTGTTGTTGCATTTGCTTACTCTACCAGAAGATTTGGCAGCCAACCAGCCAATCTCTTTTGTGTTCCAAGCAGCAGTCTGGCCTATATAATGGTGAGGAATGTTGCTCACAGTACCCACCTGACATCACGCCGAAACAGAATTCAGTTTCCCGTCTTGATAATGCAACTGAAGCAGTTTAATAGTTATGTAGTATGGATATTAAATGCACAACAATCCCAAAGCAGCTGAAAGAGATAACAGCTGATTAATAATTAAGCATTTCAGCCTGTGTTTTACACGAACATTAAGCAGATTTGACTTTAGAAGTGTGACACAAACAAACAAAATCTGGTTTGGAACAGATTATATTGAGACACGTCACAAATCTTTTCTCCAGTACACCAAATGCTTTTTGGCTATTTGGCTTTCATCAGGGTGGTGTCTCAGGCCGCTGTAGGCTTCCTGATATATATATAACCTCCCATACCTAATATATACGGAAAAAAGAAACCGCCTCGGAAACCACCCTAGTGGAGCAAGGTGGCAAGTTAACTGAAAGTTTGCTGAATTAAGCATGTTGTCCTGGAGAAGACTTGTGCAACGTGTTTTGTTGTTATGGACTTACTCTCGTGGGTGTGCACCTTGCTGCGCGTCCGTTCTCAGAGGAAGAGTAAAAAAAAATCTGAGGCATGTAACACTTCTCCAACCTGTCCAGGTTTGGCCTATAACCCTCCACCCTTCAGAGAGAAGGATGTTTCCAGATCCCCCAAGTTCACAGCGCCCCTGGTGGACAGAAGTGTGGTTGCAGGTTACAGTGCAGCCATCAGCTGTGCTGTCCGCGGCTTCCCGAAGGTACTTACAGCTTGTATTTCCTCCTGAACTTCTATTCGCTTCCAGGCGTAACCTACATTACACATGCATTCAGAGCCGTTAACCTAGTTGTAGTTTTTCCCGCCATTTTGGCAAGTGCTGTTTCTATTACCCCCTCACTTTAAAAACTTACTGTTGTTTCAGTTCTGGACACCAAGTTGCCAGTTAAACATCTGGCTTTTTTCAATTACTGCCACCGGGTTGCCAGTTATTCTAACTATTCATTTGGCTATTTTCACCTCATTGCAGTAACTTCCCACACCGTTATCGGCACCAGGTTGCCATGTCACTAATTCCACTATTCTCGCCTCACGCCATTTCCGTTAGCAGTACCAGTACTGGGTCGTCAGCTACTCAGCTATCCTCCTCTTTCCAGCAAGCGTGGCATATTTCCATTATGGGTTGCCAGTTATTAATTTGGCTACTCTCGCCTCTCTCCAGCAACTTCTCGCCGTTTCTATTACCGGCACTGGGCTGCCAGTGACTCATTCGGCTATTGAACTGTCATTTAGCATAAAAGCTGTGGGATATAGACAATATCCCTACTATATCTTTCGAATGAGCAAACTATACCCAGCACTGCAGCACCACCCATCTAGCATACATTTTACCTGCCACTGCATGGCTATGCCACAGATTTCATGCTTTGTGTTTTTGGAGTGAGCGTACAAGTTTTGAGTGTCAAACAGCGAGTGTAGAACAGTCAGAGAGGATTTTGATGCCTCTGCAGCAGTGTATTTTTGTGTCTGAAGCTAGAACAAGAGGTGGAACAGAAAGATCGTTGAACACACTTTTTTTATATCCCGCCGAATTGGCAAAGATTTGTCAAGCCGAAATGTTGGCCCAATTTCACCTCTCCCCTCCTCCCTCTGCTCTCCTTCCCTGCATTACATTTATACGCTCCCTCCTCCTCTCCTCTCCTCCCCTCCGTCCCGCCCAATGTGCTTTCTCCTCCAACAAACTGTTCTTCAGCCAAAGATCATTTGGATGAAGAACAATATGATCATCGGTGAAGACCCCAAGTATCTGATGCAGAACAAACAGGGTGTGCTGACTCTGAATATCCGCAAGCCGAGCCTGTTTGATGGGGGCAGATACTCCTGCAGGGCCATCAACAATCTCGGGGAAGACGAGGTGCAGTGCAAGCTGGAGGTTCGAGGTATGCTGCCTGAACTTCACTTCCCATAATACCATAGTTGAAAAGTAATGAGTGGACTGGATCAGGCCAAGTCTTCAATAAAGCTCAGCGTGGCAAATCTCCCTCTCCTCAACCCTTTGACTGATCTCTTGTCGTGAAAATTCAGCTGAAATTCCAGCCGCTTGCGCTAAAAACAAATCACCGTATTGTATTTGTCAGTTAAAGTTTGAGAGCCACAGATGAGTGCTGTAGATTCTTTAAACAGTATGATATACTGGCCTCTCATGCTGATTTAAATTTTTCTTTCCCCCCCCCCAGTTGTACAAGAGAAAGGAGAGGAGGCGAAGAAATGAGCGACAGCACGAAACAGCGGAGGATACAGTTGAACAGGAATTGTAATGGATTATGTATAACAGGATAGTCATGAATAAATATGATTAGAATAGATCACTGGTGAGGCTCTAAAGCCAATCCCCCCCTTCCCCCCCTTCCTCCCATATGCTTGGCTTTCACTGCTGCTATGACGAATGCCACATCAGTAATATGCCATAAATCTTTACAGCAAGCTGCCACCTTGTCACATCCTGACCGAGAGAAGCCACAGAGTAGTGTAGCAGCACTGCCCCGTTGTGACCACACACAGATGGATCCTTCTTATCTGTGAAGTGGACCTGTCACTGAACACACTTATAAAACACCCTTTCATCCATTATGGCTCCCTGTGTTGTCTGTTCTGTGTCCAGGACGTTTTTATAGGCTGGGATGAATTTATGATTGTTATGCAGCTGTAGCACTGAAACCTCTGCAGTGTGACCGGCCGGCCGGCCGGCTGCACGGCTCTGCTTCCTCGCCGTGGCGTTATGTGCGTGATGTCTGAGCAGGGGCCCCGTCTGCCCTGTGATGGTTGAATGGAGGGATCACTATGCAGCCAGGCATGGCCGACATCATGGAGCCACCAGGATTAAAGGGGTTCTTATACACAGATTTAGACCTGCTGCATCCTTCCTGCACACACACAGAGGGCACACATGTATGGAGACATAGGAGTGAATACATCTGTGAAAGAATAAGACAATAAATGAAAATAAAGACAGTAAAATATAATTAAAATATAAAATATAAATTATCCCTTTGTTTTTCCTTATTCGTTCCCCTTACTTCTTTTGGTATTCCTTGGAGGGCCAAGCTGTCAATCAACTGGCTATGAGCGGCCCTTCCTGCCCGAGCTGTCTGATCAATTCATGCACACATGAATCCTGCTTCGGTGGGAGCTTTTTAGTGTGAACAACAGGAAGTAGATGCAATGCGAGGGCTGGATGCCAACCGCCGTAAGATGACGCGACGCAGATTTGCGCATTTTGCAATAGAAACGTGGTAGTGGTTTGAGTCGGGGGAAGAAGAAAAGGATTTGCTTCCTAATGTGTGAGCCGGTATTGCGGCCATTATCTGGTCATCTGCATGGAGAGGTCTATTTCTATTTCCTAATCTCCATCATCCTCAAAACATAATCCGGGTGAGCGTTAGGGTTAGGGTTATGTTTTCTTCTTGATCCACCTTGTGTACTTTGTATTGAGCTGTAGTTGTGGCGCTCTCTGGATGGATCAAAACGAAAACGTCACCCCCACTGCACGACACTGCCTGTGACTGGAATAAATGTTATGGCCTTCGAAAAAACCTGAACCTGTCCTACTCTAAACATTGCAGCTACAGTATGTGAAAGATCATTCCAGGAGTTACCTCAGTATTAAAATAAACACAAAATGTATTCATCCATCTATTTTTTCTGTCATTTAACTTCCAAAAGAAGCAAGTTCATATTTTGGTGCATCAGAATCAACATTTCTAATATAATACAAAACCTAATACTGCCTTTACAGTATAATGACCTGCTACACTTACTTGTCAAGTCAAAGTCAAAAAGTCTTTATTGTCCCAGAGGGGCAAATTGGCCTGCAGCCATAAAATACGGCACAGAAACACAAAAACAACGTCAACAAAAAGAGACAAGACAACAGATAGACAAGTATGATT
>JAVQJF010088899.1:0-17977 GCA_036023855.1 Gadopsis marmoratus
TTTTCTGTTCCAGCATGACTGTGCCCCAGTGCACAAAGCAAGGTCCATAAAGGCCTGGTTGGATGAGTTTGGTGTGGAAGAACTTCACTGGCCCGCACAGAGCCCTGACCTCAACCCCATTGAACACCTTTGAGATGAATTAGAACGGAGATTGCGATCCAGGCCCTCACATCCAACATCAGTGTCTGACCTCACAAATGCTCTTCTGGATGAATGGGCAGAAATTTCCACAGACACGCTCCAAAATCTTTAGAAAGCCTTCCCTGAATGGTAGAAGCTGTTATAGCTTCATATGAATTTGGAATGGGATGTCATTAAAGCTCCTGTAGGTGTAATGTGTAGGTGGTCCAATGCTTTTGTCCATATAGTGTATGACTATAACTTCGCCATCACAAGTTTGTCAGTTTGTCATTCTCAACCACCTTCGGAGGTGTGTCCCATTGTGACCTTGGGATTTCCTGCCCTCAGTTGGCACAGATGTTCCTGTACACTATGCCAGCCATTTGGTTATGGCGTTCCTTGTCTGCCCTGCCTGCTAGCATCTTACACCCAGCAGTTATGGGTTGGATTGTTTCAGGAGCATTTTTACACAGTCTGCACTTGGGGTCCTGCCTGGTGTAGTAGATCCCGGCCTCAATTGATTGTGTGCTCAGAGCCTGTTCCTGTGCTGCCATGCCGTGCCTCTGTGCTGTCTTTCAGTCCAGCCTTTTCCAGCCACTGGTAGAACTTCTTGATATCAGCCACTTCTTCTATCTGATGGTGGTACATACCGTGCAGGGGTTTGACCTCCCATGATGGTTCCACCATCGCTTCTTCCTCAACGGGCTTCTGCTGCCTGAGGTATTCACTAAGCAACTCATCACTTGGGGCTATCTTCCTAATGCACTCATGAATCTTTGTTGATTCATCCTTGATAGTGTCTCTGATGTTCACTAGTCCTTGGCCTCCTTCTTTCCACTTATTGTACAGTCTCAGGGTGCTGGACCTGGGGTGAACTCCTGTTCTTTATATCGATGGCCTCTATCTCCTTTTAACCAGCTTATTATGCCAGCGAGGTATCTGATGATGGGCAGGGTACAGGTGTTGATAGCTTGGACCTCGTTCTTCCCATTCAGCTGACTTGTCAGAATTTGCCTTACTCTCTGGAGGTAGTTGGCTGTGGCTGACTTCATGGGTTAGGAGATAGGGATAGTCACAGCCACTGCAGCCTTATCCCACAGATGGTGGGCATTTTGATGAAAATGTTTTAGATGATGTTATATCATAACTACGGGTTCTTGCAAACCTAGTGGTCCTTTCCCAAGAAACATAATCTTTGTTTTTCTAAAAGGGTTTATCATAAATCTACAAAAGCTGGCTTTGCTATTCTGCAAAATTGGATTGTACGTACTGTGGGAAATTTGCTGGCTATTTGGAGACCACAGTTCACACTTCTATAACAATGCATGGGTGAAGAGAATCAGAGATTGGAGGCATTTGTCGGGAAAGATTTAACTCCATGAGTCTTCTGTTACATGTTGGAGCCTGTGTGGTGTATGAACATGGAAATTCCATTGCATCATTGATGCACAGCTGGAGAGTGAATGTGAATGTGACACTAACATTGGCTACTTGCAGCATACTGTTCCGGGATCATAGGGACATTTTGGAACAGCCAAACAGTTGGAATTTCCTTGCGAGCTGCTGGCAAGATATGACACTGTGCTGAGTTGATCCAAGGGTTCCGATAAATACTTCGGCCCTTGCATCCAGAAAGAGCTCAAATATATTTTGTCACACCACTTTATTCAGTGACTACGGATACTACTCAAGATCTGTCCCAGCATGACCAGCTTAGTCAAGCATACAGATACGTCACCATAGTACGAAATCCAATGGACATAGCTATTGACATTAAAATTATTGAGCCTTTTTTGGGATTTGAGGAGACAGCTGACACATCTGCAAGCAAGCTGGTAAACAAAACTCCAGCTCCCCTTTTGTTCACTCTCTTCCTCTCTTACCACTGTTACCTCTCAGACCTCAACGGAGGTCCTCTCCTCTGAGTGGTCTGCCCAGTGCTAACTAACCTAACTAACCTCGAACTAGCAGCTACAACACAAAACCTGCCTGCGAAGTTAACTTTAAGAGCAACAGGAGCAACGAAGCAAGTTAGCGTCGAGCTGCTAACTTTGCAAAGGGAACAAAGGAGCCACTGGTTTCCTCCGATGTGCACCATCAGAACACTGCACAGCAAGGACTGCATTCATTGGAACCATAACTTTTCTCAGCCTGGCTCAAATCCACAACCGATGGAATCGTCAGCTAACACAGCAAGTGGTAAGTAACTGGGCATATACAGCTAGCATTTTAATGATACACAGCTAAGCTAATTAAGTTTAACACAGACTGTTAAACTTAATCAATGCATGTAATGTCACAGTACATTGATAATGTTTATTCACTGAGCTGTATTGTTGTGATCTGTTTAATTCAATTCATTCATTCATTCATTCATTATCCATACTGCTTATCCCGAAGGGTCGCGGGGGGGGGGGCTGGTGCCAATCCCAGCTAACATTGGGTGCGAGGCAGGGAAACACCCTGGATTGGTCGCCAGTCAATCGCAGGGCACACAAACAGACAGGGGACGCACATTCACACCACATTCATACACCGATGGGGAATTGAATTGAATTGAATTGAATTGAATTCAGTTTTATTTATATAGCGCTATATCATAACAGAGTTATCTCATAATTGCTAGGTTATTGGATAGCTACTCTGCTAAGTTGGTGTTAGTTTTGCTTTACACACGCACTCATAGAACTGGTTACATCTGTAATTACTGTGTCTTGGTTGCATTCTAACCATCCTCTTTTCTACCCTGCCACCATTATACTATACTGATCTCACACACATGCATTTTGAGTTGGTCTCCACACACCGAGAGGCAATTTAAAGCTCTCGCTTCATGTGCTGTTTTGTTCTGGCCTAACACACGTGTGCACGCGTCAAACACACAGGCAGAACAAACAGTCATTCCGGCACGCACCAATATGCATGCACACAGTCAAGTAATCTAACTAAACATGGACTTAACTAAAACTAGTGTCTTTTACATTTTTATTATTTAATAAATAAATACTTGTGAATATACATTCTGGTCTGCCATATTTAATGTATAAGAATGAATTTTGCCAACCTCTACTATTCAGAACTCCAAAACCTTCCATCTTTACTAAGAGTATTGATATGGTTATTTTGGTTGTAGATTTAATTATTAATCAGAGTTCCAAATTAATAGTTTAGTGTACTTGAAGTGAAGTATAATCACTTCACTTAATCTATTTTATACCAATTAATGTGTTACACTATATAATTTTGGTGCCACTTTGGTATTCATAAAGCCATATGACCCCTACATGCTGATTGTGGATCACCAGTCTGTAACATCCACCTTTGATTAGGCGTGCACTGCTATTGTTTCTGACATTACCTGTGACAGTGGCAACAGCCGGGTGATCATGTTCCAAATTGAAACATATTAAGACCTACCTGAAGAGCAGCATGGGGCAGGAGAGGACGAATGGGCTGACTATCCTGTCCCTTGAAAGCACCAGAGCACGGGAGTTGAACATTAAGGATATTGTCGAAGATTTTGCTCAATGCAAGGCTTGCAGAATTCCACTCAAAGTGTTTTTTCAAGGAGATTTGCTGATGGGCTGCCGTTCCCGTATTTAACAGGTATTTTTGGACTCAGGTCACCGCCGACCGCCTGTTTCATTGTGTGTGTTTTTCAGATGTGTATAAAGTCGCCGTGTGTGCCACTGTACCAAACCATGCTTTCATCAGTTTTTTTTTGTATTATTTGTATTAAATTCATATAAAAGTCATGGTGTTGAGAATTATAAAAGCACTTACCACTGGCCCTGGCTGATACACTGTTAGTCCCGTTATGAATAATCACAGCATATTTACATGATTTCAGCTGTACTGACACGGAGTGACATTCTGGTAACTGGTTTTTAGGCCCCTCACACAGTGTCCTGGCATGCTATACTTATATATGTTGGTAATGCCAGTCGATTATTATATGTAGGATGTAGTGGCGATTTGTCCTCTGATCCATCAAACAAAATACGAAACAAAAACTCAAATCAAACGGCCACTGAGGAACCAAGAGATCGGATGTTACACAGGTAAAAGAAGTCCATTGTCCAAGCAAGCGTCACATTTCATTTGGTTTATTGCACCGTTCAGGCAAACGAGCAAACAACCAACGTCTGTAGCCTCTCTTGCCCTGGTAAAAAAACATTAGCCTTCCTGGTTCCCTGACTTCCTACACCTGCGTACCCATATATGTAGGTCCGCCCCTCGTGCCTAACCTGTCACCCAACCAATAAATAAATGAATATTTAAATAATAAATACTACATAAATATAGCTCCAACACAGAGTATATGGCAGAAATAAGGCTGTTATCATCATCCCAAATCATCATTTGATGGGGTTTATTCTGACATTGTTCTTGGGACATTGTTGTTTTATTGTTAAATATTGCAGCTCACTTCTGTCTTGTCGAGTGCTATAGGCTTCTTTCTATGATTCACGTGTTGCCTTTACATCAAATAGGAGTGCACTTGTGAGGTTATTGCACCAAAGTATGCCTTTTGTTAATGTCAGCAATCATTTCAGAACCACAGTGAAATAGACAGCTCCTCTGCTCTCAGGTGCTGATGCTTGTTTCGTTAGATTTTACACTGGAATGCATTCCGTAGGCTAAGACATTGTTGGTAAGTATGTCTGTCTGTATATCTATCTGTATATATGTATTGATAGATATACACGCCCAATTGTGTGTGTGTCAGTGAGGTACACAACTTTGAGGTTATTATTTATTGTTACATATTTTGGTATTCATAAGGCCAACAAAGTTGCTAAAGGGGTCTGGGTATTTATCTCTAATCCGCCACCTTGTTTCTGGTTCCTAGATCTCACAGATGATGTCCGGAAAAACCCGTGGCAGACACATAATCACCATCTGCAGGACTTCATCCCTCTCCTCGTCACAATTGTTGCAGTTCTGTCTGTTTAGAATGGCTACTTTTTACTCTTATTTATACTGTTTTACCAAAGATCTATGACTGACCAACCTGTATCTCTTCTGTCCTGGCAACAGTCAACTGAGCAACCTGATAGAACCAGCTCCTGCTCTTCCTCTCCCCCTACCATGGCTTCTGTGCCTTCCCCTGCCCTGCACTCCATCTACACCTATTCAACTCTTTTCTTTTACATTTTCAAACAAAAATCAACACCATTTACAGCAATGTGACCACCTCCCCTGCCCTCTCCACCTTCCCCTACCCCCTTCACCACCCTGCCTCTGTCTCATTTCCACCTTCTGTCCCCACTGGAGATTTCCACCCTCATGGTTGGAATGCGAGGCTCTACATGTGTTCTTGATCCCATCTAATCTCATTAAGGACAGTCTCCTAGCTGTTTCCCCTCTCATCACAGAAATAATTTATTCCACTCTCAGCTCTATTTCAGTCCCCCAGACTCTTAAACTTGCTGCTGTCACACCGTGTCTCAAAAAACCCGGACTTAACCCTGATGTCATGAGCAACTTCCGGCTCATCTCGAATCACCCTTTTCTGCCAAAAATAATGGAACGTGTTGTCGCCACCCAACTGGTGCTTGGTCCTCTCATGTTCATCCTCTGCTTGATCCCCATTGGTAACATCATTATTCATCAGAGTCTCCATTTCCACTGCTACGCTGATGATGTCCAGCTCTATATCTCCACTAAATCCATCACTACTTTAACTCATTCCATAGCTGCCCTCCGTCTGGAACTCTCACCCCAAACATATCCATAACTGCACTGATCAGTCCACATTCAAATCACAACTCATATCTCACTTTTTCTGAACATAAGCTGTATTTAGTTATCTACGATTTTTACTTGTGGGGCGGCTGTGGCTCAGAGGGTAGTGCGGTCGTCCCAGGGTTGGTGGTTCGATCCCAGCTCCTCCTGTCCACATGTCGAAGTGTCCCTGGGTAAGACACTGAACCCCAAGTTAAAGTGTCTTTGAGTACTATGAAAAGCACTATATAAATAAAATTTATTCTATATTAAGAATAAAGAAACCTGCCCAGGACGAACTTTTTGTTGCTATGTTTTGATCCCCCTTACCTTCCCCTGATGTTTTTTCTGTGAATAAAACTGACATGTTTTCTTAAATCGAGTTTTTGTGTACTAATTTCACACTGAATCTGACATCTCCATCTCCACAGGCGTTTTAATTTGAAACAGATACAGGAAGTTTTAAGTTAGTATTAATAATGTTGTAACAAAAGAAGGAGACTTCTAAAATATCACCAAATACAATTATCAGAGAGAATTACAAATCAAGGCATGTCTCTAATAAATGCCTGGTACCCTCTGTAGTTAAATAAAGGTAGGTAAATAAAGGCACTGATATTACCGTAAATGGTAAAAAAAATTTAAGTAGTTACAAAACCTTTTCTGACATGGCAGTTTTATGGCATCATGAAGGTCATGAAACCACCTCTGCTGGACAAAGGTTATTACTGGCTGTTTTGACAATATAGAATCATGAAAGAGACTCTAGGAACCAGAAGGAGCCCTGCATTCTGGGAGCGCAACGCTCTAGTGGGGTAATAGGGTACTATGAGCTCTTTAAGATATGATGGTGCCTTTCATCTCACATATCCTGAGGGCATTGTGATACTCCTTTTTGTACTACAGACAGAAGTCCTGTAGTACATGACTACATGACTTCTTCATATAAAAAGACTATGGCCAAGTGGAAAAAGTTCATTTCTGACTAGGGTCGCATGTTACAATTTTTTCATTTCCAGTCCATTTAACAGAACTGTTTGTATCGGCCAATCCGAGAACCAGTCTAAGCTTTAATAGGTAGGACATTTGTTGCTTATTGTAAGAAGGTTTAATTGCACTGTTACATTTGCTATCTTGCCATTGTTCTTACATTTCATTTTTACTTGACCACCAATTCAATTCAATTCTATTTACAGTATATAGCGTCATATCATAACAAAGTTATCTCAGGGCACTTTCATACAGAGCAGGTGGAGTGAAAAGAGTGAGAGCAGGAGAAAAGAGAACACACAGCAGCACATAGAGATCCGTCATCTCATAAGGAGCTCAGACATTGTCAGGCAGCATACAAGCACGTGGGGGCCATACAAACTATTGAGTACCATTTTGAGCTGCTGCAATGACATTTCAGCAAAATCGACAAGCCTGCCGCATCATTTTTCACTTTGATTTTCGAGGTGTCTTTGAATTCAACCCTCTGTAGGTTGATAAATTTCACTTCCATCAAACAATGTGGCATCCTTTCATTCCTAACACATTACCCAGTCCATATCAGTATAGATGTCCAGCATGATTTTTTTTTTTCCCATTGAGATCTGATGTGTTTTCAAAGTGTTCTTTTAATTGTTTTGAGCAGTGTATTAGCTGGCAACTTTACATCTGATGTACTGCATGTATCGTATATTCACACGTCATGCACATCCCATTTATAACAAGACAATGTGTATGTACAGCAAGTGGTCAAAATGAATGTTTTCTCATTCCTTCATGTGAATGATATACACCATCATGCGACTGTTCTCGATCACATCTCTGACTTTCAGTTGGGATCGTTGGCAGAGATTGGCTGTGTGGGCTCTCAAAGACAATCCTACCTCTCCTCTACAATAGACAATGTTTAATCAATATGCTGACACTTAGTGCTTTGGCACAGAGACTGATAAAAAAGGACAAAGGAAAACAATCTGCAATCAAACCTGAAACTGTATAGTCTCATTCTTTGGTTTTCCTCTCTTCTTTTTATCCATCTAGAGCCCGTCTCAGCTGGCAGGGAGACAGACCATATCAAAATATCACAGATATACCTGAGAAATTGGTGGCTTGAAATTTACGACAATCAATATAGCATTAATTTGATTGTATTACTTTGCTAAACAGAGAAACACTGTACTTGTCTTGACTATCATACCATAATGCTGGTTATTTTTTTAGATACTTTGAAATGTCCAGTTTTCACAGTTATAGCATACTGTCACTGCTACACAGGCACATGGTGTTGAGAGCCATTTCTTGTCACCTGCCTGCAATGAGCTTCACCGACGGGCTGTAAAAAATGAGGCATTTAAGTGTTATGTTGCCAGAGTTCGTACAGTAAAGAGTAGGCCACATAGCACACATTTATCTCCGTTTCAGCTTTCTGTCCAGACCAAAGTGTTTTTCTTCCCCCAAAATAAAGCTTTTCCAAAACTGAGGGCTATGGTAACAATGATTGAGTCAAGGAGGGTACAAGTGGGATATTCTTTGGTTACTATAGTACTTTCATTTTTCTGTTGAAAAATGCATCTCTTGGAGATTTCATGGCATAGAACAGAAGGCATAATCAGTAACAAGAGTATCTTTCAGCCATCTCACTTGATAGTTCTCTAAATTTGAACAATAACCTTAATTTGTTGTTAGCTAATGCATAAAAACAACAATCTGTATCAGTGTTTTACAAAAAGCTTCAGCATAATATTTACATGACCTAATGATATGATAGTAACAACAAATTAGGTCTGCGTGGGAAGCACACCCACTCATACACATCAAATATGACAGCTGATGTCGGACGATGTGCAAGTTTGATGTGCAAACTTGAAGTAAAATGGTCACACTAAAGCAGTTTGATGGCGGTAAACCATTCGTTTGACTGGATATTATTGGAAGTATTGCATCTGGCTTCCACACATGGTGCATACGGGTGTTACGAGGCGGTGCTGCATTTACTATGTCATTAAGGGGAGCTCACATACATTCCAAATGCCAAGCAGGGACCCAGTAGGGATCAGACACGGATCACCCTGGGGCCTGTCATGGTCCACTGGTAATTTTAGAAGGATACTACTGTATTTATATATAATTTATGTTAAGCCTATGTACTGTAATAACCAAACAATATCCCACTCGTACCCTCCTTGACACAATCAGGCCACATACTGTGGTGATTGATGATAATTATTTGCAGATTGCCAATCGATCTCTGTGATTAATCATGGTTGATCACAGATTTGCAATGCAACTGCAGGTGACTGTGCTGCCTATTTCAACTCGGAATGAGTTAACACACTGACAACGTGCCATATCTAAAGAAATACTTATACTCAACAGTGTTCAGTGTTTGCGTGACTTTAGTGAGCTAATTGGGAGCAACTCATAGCCTTTGTAAGTCAGTGTGTGTGTGACTCATGTGCATGTGAGTGTGTGTGTGTGTGTGTGTGTGTGTGTGTGTGTATGTCCAGGGTGACACTGTTAGTATTGGACTTGCTGGAGTGAATTATCATTGCTGCGTAATCACTCTGCATTATGGTCCGGCTCAATAACTTGACACTGCAGGTCAATGGTATGTCAAGCTGCTTCTGTCAATATGTGCTTCACCCACCCACCCACACACGCATGCAGCTGATACCCGCTGTAACACACACATGCGCACACACTTACACACACACACACACACACACACACGAATCCTGCGGGCAGACATGACTTATATACTCTGAAGTGGAGAAGATAACACAGGGATGTGATCAATAGCACTTTGGTGGAAACCACTCCCTGCCCCTGTACCCTTAGGATATATACTGTTTGAGGGCAGTAAAAATCCTAATGGATTCACACGGTCTCTTCCTCTCTCTTTAGTTCATCTCTTTCTTCTTTAGTAGCAACAATGTCCCTCAGTACTCCATCCCCTGCTGTAAATTATCTGTGTTTCTAAGGGCAACTATTCTTTGCAAAGAAGATGTTTCCATCGTCCTAAAAGATCCAATCAGAGCTCTAAATTTATGTAATGCCTCAGTTTATGACTATAGATGCATCAGCATGTACATGTACAGCATGTAGTTAGATAATTGAAATGAGGAGATTGGAAAAAGAGTGAGAAATCTATGTCAAGACATTTTCACTGCAATAAACTGAATAAATTCCAACTTTTGCAGAACGGCAGCATTTAGGCAGCAGACTGAATCGTCTATCTGCTATCCATCCATTTTCACAATGTGCTCATTTCTATTCATGATTTATGTAAAAGACCAAGAAACAACTTGCACAGACTATCTATCTTGTAGTCTATCAGAAAACAAAGATGAACACGTTAAGATTGTGTGTACTGTGCTCGATGGAACTAACCATATTCTGATAATTTTGCTTATCTTAAGTCTTACCAGTTAGGGGTTCAAATCTTATATTTGTCCTGATGGTGGTGCAAGAGGTAAGAGTGTGAGGTCATTAAAATGAAAAGTGTTCATTCTCTGGGAATCATGAGTGCACTCTGAAAAATTAAGCTGCCTGATTGTGTGCAAAGCCTAAGGATGGCTCTAAATAAAAGCTCATATAGTACTTAAAATAGAAGATTCATCCACTGGCACCGTGGTTGCTTCTTCTGCCATCATTGTGAATATGAAGCAAGAAGAGAGAAGGCTGCAAGAGAAGCTTTGAGCAAGTTAGGTCCATAAGTATTTGGACAGTGACACAAGTTTTGTACTTTTGCCTCTGTACACCATCACAGTGGATTTGAAACAAAGCGATGAAGATATGATTGAAGCGTAGACTTTCAGCTTTCATTCAAGGGGTTCGACAAAAATATCAAATCACGTTGTTTAGAAATTACAGCCATTTTTATACAGTCCTCCATTTTCAGAGGCTCAAAAGTAATTGGACAAACTAATATAATTAAAAAATAAGGATTATTTTTAGCATTTGGTTAAATTCTTTGCAGTCAATGACTGTTTGATGTCTAGAACCCATGGACATCGCCAATTTATGTGTTTCCTCCTTTGAGATTGCCAGGCTTTTACTGCAGTTGCTGCTTGTTTGTGGGTCTTCCTGCCTTCAGTTTTGTCTTCAGTATGTGAAAAGTATGCTCAAATGGGTAGAGGTCAGGTGACTGAATTGGCCATTGACGAATATTCCAGTGGCCCGTTCCTTCGTTATTTCATGACAAATTAAGCAGATAGAAGGTCTGGAGTTGATTTCAAGTGTTGAATATACATTTCAATTCAATTCAATTTTATTTATATAGCGCTATTTCATAAACAGAGTCATCTCATAGCACTTGTTAATATAGAGCAAGTCTAGATCAACTCTATATGTATAGACCCAACAATTCCACCATGAGCAAGAGCTACGCGACAGTGGCAAGGCTCTTGGCCAACCCCAGGGTTGAAAGTCCACAGCTTAACCTCCTGCGCCACACCGCGCCCCCGTTGGGAGTTTCTTTCCCGATTTTCTGCCTCAACTCCTATCTCAGGCCATATGAGCCACTGACCCAGTATATCAGCTCCCACTCTTGCCAAACAGGACGTGCAGGTTCCAGAAGCATTTACAGAAAGTCCTTTGCCTTTCAGGCATATCTTCAGAACACAATTTGAGCCATTCCTTCTGCATTTGGAACAGCGCCCACAGCAGCCAGACTTGGCATCCCAGATCAAACCATTCAGGTTCTTGGTCGCTGGTCATCTCAGGCATATTTTAATGGTCCACGTCAAGCTCACGCCCAAGTCAGCGCAATTGAATCTGAACCTTTTGGGGGCCTGTAATCAGCTTGGAAACATGAGACAGAACAACCACGCTGAGTCTTCCTCCACCTGGTCTTCAGTAAGTCCTCTCACACCAGCTTAACAGACATCAGCCTTCTATCACCTTCACCCGTTCACTTTACATCAACTCATATGTCATCAACATCCAACACCTCCTGAATTTCCATTAAACCTTTAAATGACGTATTGTTGTGGCGTGGTCCTTGCTAGTGAAATAGTAATTATAACAAATCTCGATTACAGACAGTAAATCTACCTGTCTCATTAATTAAAATGTTATAAATGATCAGAGCATCACCAAACTAATTACATGTTTGACTGTCCTCTTTTATAGCCTATTACCGAGCCCCTAAATGATAATGGTGGGAAACATTTTTTGAAACACTCTTGTGTTTCCTCCCAAAAGCTTTGTGTTGTGTTATAACCCTATCAACTAGAGCTCCAGTTGTAGCTGCATAGATTATGCTGGGTCTGGGACTGTTGATGATGCGTAAAGCTGACACCTGTGCGATCTTGTTCACTTCACTATAATATTAGGGATTCTATCTTTGTGGAATAGGGCTATTCTTGATCAGCATAACCCATTTACCCAGTTTGGTTTAGTTTCAGCCAGTGTTTTTTCACTAAACCTTTTAAGATCAGTTTGTGTTTTTATTCCCATTGATATGGAATTCCAAAAATGTATTCCTTTTAATGAAAAGGATGACTAACCAAAGGAGGTTTTACACTGTGGCACCCTGTCAGTTGCTAATTGCTGATCCTCTAGTGGCTATTCTGTTGGTATATGTTTTTGTGACAAATGGACAGCTGGGCCAAGATTCATACATTTAAGAATCAATTTAATAAAAGAAAACTTGAAGAAGCTGTCATAACATGAGTAGATTGCACTTTCTCAGAATTATACATTGGTGACATTTCATTTGTTTTGATCCATTATTTTCAGTGCTTGTTTGTATGTAATAGTTTTAACAGTTGCCTGTGACGCCTGGCTCCATGCAGTAACACAATAGGATGAATGTAAAAATATCATGGCATGCATGAACAGTTGAGGTACCTTAAGGGGTATGTAATGTATTTTAATTCTAAACCAGTTCAGGTTTGCGTTTACTGTCTTGCATATGTTTTTGACATTTTATCAAATTTGAGTTGGGAATCCAAAATGACGCCTAAAAACTTAAGATCACTGACTTTCTTTATTTCTTCTTGATCTACTTTGAGCGTAAGCTTCTCTTTTGCTTTCTTTCTCATGTAAAATACATGGACACAGTCCTTTTAAGATTCACATTTAGATTTTTTTTTTAACCATTGGGATACATCCTCCATTTCCTTGGTAATATCTCTGCTGTTACACATGGGTTTTTAAATGACATGTAAATGACTGTGTCATCAGTGTACATTTGGCAACCAGCTCTTTTGCAGCACAATGGCATATCATTGAAAAGCAGAGGGCCCAGGATTGAGCCTTGTGACATAGTGGAATATCCATTTTGGATTGTCGGGTACTAAATATTTTTCCATTAACACGTTCCTCTCTACATTTGAGAAATGATGCAAACCAGCCAGTTGCTTGCTCTGATACATTAAAGATGCTAGGTTTGTTCAGTAGTATGTCATGGTTCACAGTCTCAAAAGCCTTTTTGAGGTCTAAAAACACAGCTCCCACTACATTACCCTTGTCTAGTGAACTCTTGATGTTTTCAGTGAGGTAACCGTACCCTGGCCTAAATCCGAATAGTTTAGGTTCATTGATTTAACATTGATTCCAGTTGTTCTGCAATAACATTTTCCAGGACCTTTGAGAAAGCAGGTGGAATAGAAATTGGTTTATAATTTCCTACTTGGTCTGGTGCTCAAGCCTTAAGAACTGCCATGATGACCGCCATTTTCCAGCTTTGTGGGAATTTACCAGTTCTGATGGAGAGGTTCATCAGATGCGTTATATGTTTTATCAGGGTGGAGCTCTGTGTTTTAATAATTGCAGTGTGCAACCAAAACAGATCCTTTGCCTTTGAATTTCTTTGTTTATTGATGATTTTACAGGCTTTAAATCAAATTAAGCAAAACAAATATATACATATATACATACATATATTTCAAGTAGCCTAAGTGTGGTGACAAAACATTTATCTGGAGCTCTTTGACCATGACACTGACAAAACAAAAGGTGCTGCTATTGACAATTTTAACTCGCCGCAGTAGCAAACAGAGACACAAACAGGGCTACAAACAGAATGAATCGACAAAGGAAAGGAACCAGTATATATAGACAAGGGACATAACCAGGGAATCAGGGCAGGTGAACAGGTAATCTAATCAAAACAGGCTGGAAAAGAACAAAGAAAGGAAGAATTTCAAATAAAACAGGAAACACAAACAAAACCCACAGGATGTAACATCTTCAGGTTTAAAAATCTGTATAGCATTCAAAATACTGGAACTCTGTTTCGGTTTAAATGTAACAAAAGTGAACAATGAAAAACAGAAATCACACAACTTTCCCAAGATTGGCATCTGGTGCAATGCAGATGTTCCACCTGTGGTGGATGGAAGTTTCATGATCTGTCTTAGGCAATTAATTAACTATGCAACTATTCTCAGAACCATTAAAAAAAATCAGAGGAAAACCTCAAAGAGAAACAGGAGGAGAACCTGATTAAGATCATTTGAGATTGAAATCAAACGTTTTGAAAAGCCCTATATATTTGTTTAATTGTTTACAAAATGATAACGGAGACTAGTTCTTGAAGTCACTATAGTTTAGTGCCAAGAACAGGGGTAACGTAAGTATGTAATGTAAACTAACTAATGTATTGGTGGCTCAGTGTGGACATTGGAGGGGCTATCCATTTAGCACCCTTGCTATTACATGGCAGAGAAAAAAACAACCTAGACCTGCTAAAAGGTCTTAACCAGTGCAACTACAAGTCATTACCCATTCACAACGTGTGCCATGTATACACCATTTTCCTGAATTGTTATATTTATTCAATCTTGTGCCAGCTTACATTTTCACCAGTCATTAAATCATTACAGCTTTTTTGTAATTTAACCTGTAACCTGAAAAAATATATCAAGGAGTAGGGCAATTCAAAGGAGCTATTTTTCAGGCTGTAGCACGACTCCGATTAACACCTCCTTACAGCTTTGTTGTGTTTGCTAGCATATATGGCAGAGCAAAAATATAATCTGACAGTTTTACAAAGGTAATGTGAAATATCAATGCTTAACTTTTCTACACCCTTTCAATATGAATGACAGCATTAGTTGGACATGGAAGTAAGGTAATTATCTCCAGAAGCCTTAATAGCGCACAACTACGCTCATAAGTGTATTGTTAAAAATAGGAACCAAATAAAATAATGGTGAACTGTCGAGATTACGCCGGCATAGTGCTTTAAGAGAGTTGATGGTCTTAGCTGGTTTAAGCAGGCTAACCTGGTGAGCTGAAACTAGCTGAATCTGCAGGTAAATATTATTAGTAAGTAAGTACAAATGGATCATATTCACGATTCTACAGACTTACAACTACCAAATTGGACCAAAATAGCTACCTGTTGTTCAGTTTTCACTTTGTGTGGGCAATAGCAAGATATGCCTTTGGATATTTACTTTTTATGCAGGTGTACTTTACCTTGTCCTCTGTCATTTTTGTTAGGTTCTCCTCTGGAACAACCCTTTCTCTCAAAGTTGAGAGAAACTGATCCAAACAGGTTTCAACAACCAACAATTAGTCATACTGGACTGCTGTATCATAGTCGAATTGACTGCTGGTGTAATCTCAAAGGGGTCGCATAGTTCTGATAGCTTTCTGATTTGTTAATAGCCATAGTAGCCCATTTTCAGAGGTAAAACTAAGGGGCCTACAAATAAATTCAACTTTTGGAAAACCTGTATTTTAGTTGCTATATTCCTGACTGAGCTTTCCACTGTTTGGACTGCTGAGAGGTCATATTTTCTTGGCTGTCAAACATAACAATTTGTATTCTCTATTTTCATACCATATCCGTCTACTTGACAACAGAAAAATGCCTGAATGGGTCAGGATATTAAATAAACATAGCTTTAACCATTCGTTGCAAAGTGTACTGTATGTGTAGTCTGTGATTTGTAAATCTTTAACAGGGGGGATGGTCCAATGGGAGGACCCACCTCCCCCTTCGAAAACAGCACAATTACAAAGCTGTCTACTACTTCAGTACCATGGACAGCACCACGGATTTATCAATACACCACACAGTTAGCCCGCTGATATTCCAGAGCAATGGGCCGGGGCCATAGGTTCTAACTTGCACAAACGTCAGTCAGATAAAGAATCAATAAGCGATGAAGAGTAGACTAATGTATTAAACTAAACACCCCCACTACCCCTGCACTCTCTCTCCTATTAGGGGATGAAGAGGGGGGATGTCAGGTTAATAAGGGGAACACATTTTGGCAATTTTGCTAACAAGGAGGGTGTAAATAGCATGATGTAAGTACTCTCATATCAAATCACTAGGGAAGCTTTCTCACCACATATCAGAACATTTCAGAAAACGTTTATGTGCTATGCATGCAGACTCCCAGAACCACCCCACAGAGTAGTGTGTGTATGTCATGGTCCACTCTAAGACAAGGAAGGATAGAAAATATTATTACTATTATTATTATAGCTGATAATAATTAGCATCCTGGTGCCCAAGTTGCTTCTGGGGTTTCTTGGTGTAGCCTACTAATGTTGGCATCGCAGGCATTGCACTATGTTGGAGGCTAGTATACACAGTAACTGGATAATGATTTTGGAAGCTGGCTGTAGCACCTCTGTCCTCACCCTACTGCACACAGGGAAGGTGCAGCACCGATCAGCTACAGACGTGAGACAAACGTGCTATTCTGGACTAGTATCAGACGTTTGCTAAATTCGACAGGAGGCAGACAAGACTGTGCGACATTCAGTGGCCACGCCGGTGAGCTGTGACCACGGCTGTCGACGTCACATTTGGAAAGTTAAGAAAGTGACAAACTGCGCACATTGTAAACGGCCAGAACGCGTAGATACGACTGACAGCGGAAACTCCCTTTTTAAAAAGCGCCCAAAGTGCACCGGGGGGGGGGCACGCAGCCAGGTGCGGGTGTGTGCGCGCGCGGCGCCGGCCCCCGCGTGCGAGCACGTAACGTCGCGCCTTTAAACGGCGCGCGCCGGCGCTCAAGTAGAGGGCGGACCCCCAGTGGCGCGCGCGTGCGCGTCTCTTGCCCGCAGCCGCCGCGAGTCGCACCGAGCTCTGCAGCCTTTCGTGCGTCCGATGCACCTGTGAGGGACGATGAACCCGGCCCGGTTCCGCCCCAGCAGAGAGCCCGCTGCTTAGAACAGAACCCTGGGATCGAAGACACTGCAGCTGTGTGGAGTTTACGGTTGGACTTTCACAGCTGGATAGTCGTGGCGGTCCGTTTAAATAAGGTCAGTTGTCTGTTTTTTCCTCCGACGTTGTCGCGCTGCTGCTCGTCCACGCAAGAAACGGCATCTGAGTTTATTGCGACTAGTAGCGCGGCGGAAACAGGGTCAGGCTCCCGTGGACATACGAGGCAGGAAGCCCGGGGTTTCCACAACCGGTGCGCAGGTATCGCCGGAACTTGACACTTTCGCAGGACTTTTCCAGGTGAACATGACGAGCTGGAAGCAGGTGCGAGTCTCCTTGGAGGAACAGCGGCGTGTGTGGGATTCAAACCTGGGAAGCCATTTCTTCCACGCTGGCCTCTAAATCCCAGGGGCTTCTGTGGCGGGCGGGTGTAGAACTACACGCGTCCTCTCCGCTCCCCTGAGTGGCGACGCTTTCTGTGTAAATGACACATTCATCTTTTTTTTGTCCCCTCTTGCAAATACGGCCGCGCATTTAAACCGCGCGTGTGTGCCACATATGAAGAACATCGAGCCCTGAAACGGCGACCTGTGACCACCAGCTGCACCTTGCTTTTAGGATGATGAATAATAAATGACAGGAGCGCCAGGTGTCCAGTGTCCGCGCATTGTTCTCCGTCTGCAGCTTCGCGCTGGAACTGGCAGGCCGAGCGCATCCCTCTCCGCCCGGCGAACTGCAGAGAGATGTTGCATATGTTCCATGTAATCCGAGCAGGTCGGACCGGCCCGCCGTTCGATGCGTGCGTGACCTTCTGTGTCAGCGGAGACGGGACAGCGCGGCCCAGCAGGCTGCACACCTCCCCCGCCGTGCAGCGACCGTCACGTTCCTCCATTATCCGCCTTCCTCTCTGTCTGCAGTCAAAACATCCAGCTGCTGGCTGCTGCACATTTCGCGCACATTTAGCAGGTTTATCAAACCGATGTCACTGGGGGGGGGGGGGGGTTT
>JAVQJF010088908.1:0-20019 GCA_036023855.1 Gadopsis marmoratus
CCCCAAAATCAGTAGCTCCCAGCATTGTTTTGAGGCCCCAGGTTGCCTCGGCTGCTATAAATGGCCGACTTCACCAGCTAATCTCCAGCTGTGTCTGTCTGCTGTTCAGTGCTGAGCAGGTAGCGCGCTACGTTTTGTGACTGGAGACGATGCTAATGTTAGCACTGAGAGTGAACCTAAACATTAAAGTTGCCGGCGCAAAATCAAAACAGCTGAAACATGAAAATGCATTTAACCAAAGTTAAATCAGGGGGGGGGGGGATGTTTTATAACTCATTCGTATACTTGTTTCGCATTTTGAAGAGATCCTGGCTCTTTAACACGTGATCGTGTATTAGTTGAGATGAGATAAGATGAACTTTATCGGCCCCACGCAGATAAACTGAGCGGCACAGCAGAGTATAAGATGCAGAGTGCAGTATTAGTAACCTTAAAACGCTAGAATAGCATCTACTGCGTACAAAGTTAAGATTGTCTTGAGGCACCAATAAGTGACAAACGGAGGAAGTGAGATAGATATTGGATAAATAGATATTAACGAATGCTGTTACAGTTGACAGCCATTGTTTCGCCTTCTGGGAAGACAAGCGCCACAATTATACCATGTTGGGATTTTACGTGTAGTTGATATATACATATATATCTTTAAATCTTTCCCCGTCGGAGTCCTGAGTTCTGTCTGTCACTGTTCTGTTGTGGAGAGAGTCGGGCCTCTAACTCCGATGAGTGTTGCCTTTGGGCCACACACCTGTTGTCGTCCTCTCTCCCCTCAGCGCGGCGGGTTTGATTCCCGCAGGTGTGACACCGCCACAAAGCCGCGTTCCTGAGCCTCCTGCTTCAAGGCTTTGTCTTTGTCATTGGACTTGATCTAAGGGCTGCACGTATGCCATATGCTGCAGCTTGTGCTGCTTCCTCCATCCAGCGGGTCCAGATGGAGGCAGCTCTAATGCCGCTAGATTAGCCGGGATCAAAGAAACGTGACTCGCTGACACTCCTCTCGTTTCCTACCCTTTCTCTGCTTTCTCCCACCTTCCCCTAATCTCTCTTTATGATATCACTAATGTTTTTCCCACCTGACACACAAATGCCAATCAGCTTATTCGTGCTGAGGTTTGACACGGTTAGACAGCATGTAAGCAGATTGTCGGGTACAGGAACTGTACAGCAATGCTGCGCTTGACAGTAGTAGGTTTTTCGGTGTCCTTGTTGCCTCAATGACACAGAGGATCTTCCAACTAGTGAAAACAATGTGCAGAAATGATTGTTATTGTCTTTACTCCAGAACAAAGCTTCAACCTTTAAGCCTTCCCTTTAACCTACGAGCCAATATGACCTTATTTTTACACTAAGAACAAGGTCAGTGAGATTAGATTATATATGCTTCTTGATTACTGTCAAATAATAACACTTTTATCTTTAGATTTTAGCAGAATTGTTTCAGTGTTTCAGTTTAGTTAGAGACGCACACAAATATGGGGCATATATATAAGACATATTCAGAAAAAGACAGACGCATAAACTAGAAATATTAAGAAGAAAGCAGAAAAAAAAGGTCAAAACTTAATTAATAAGACACAACACAATTAAAACTAAATGAACCAAACTTAAATATCTTGTTTTTGTTTTTTTTAAAGAAATGGAGAATCTGATGAATTCAAGATGAAAAATATACGAGGTGCACATCCTTAAATCTATAGCAGCTATAGGTTGTAATGCAAACGTTACAGTTCAGATCACAATATTATTGGCTAGTTTTAATTGATGTAACACGACAAAGTTCCGATCATCCTGCCCAAATCTAACGCATGGCAGTGTGTTAGTACACAGCCTTATGTGCTGGAGTCTGTCGACGTGTTAACTGACAGGTAATCCCTCCTGTGTCGGATCTCTGGCCCGGCTGCCAGAGTTTAGTCAACAGATGGAAACAGGTGGATTATCCCTATAAAAGCAGGAAGGAGACCTAGCACCTGCACACAAGCAAGGGCAGAGACCCTGGCACACTCGTGTTCAACTACGCGGCGGGTGGAAATTATTTGTGGAGTATCTTGAGTTGTCTCTGTGGTCTTTGCTGCTTGGAAGCAGGGACAATGACTGTGATCAAGGCAGGCCGGCCGTAAGTACACTCCTCTGACTGGGCTGCCACAGTGACCGTCACCGTGCGTTTCGCCTGTTAATGAGCGGTACAGCGTCAGTTCAGGATGTTTTGGGCATTTTACTCAAATAAGGGCACGCGTGTGTTGCTGTCAGTCGAGAATCTGCACTAATAAAGAATCATTACTAATAAAGGCGGGTGGTTGTGGGGAGTTATACCTCATTGGAATCGACGCTCTAAGTACAGAGCGTGTTGCATGTTGCACAGACTGTAAAGACCTTTGAGACCAATTATATAAATACATAAATTGCACTAAAGAAATAATAAATTATAAATAAAATTGACTTGACTTGGCTAATGTTGTCCCTCCTGGCTTCTTTGTGAGTATTATATTAGTTTTACCCAAAGATAGCAAATAACAAAATAACTCATTTGCCTTGTGCTGCCATACACATCCTAATCTCGACACAGCAGCCTGACACAGCAGGATGTCCGACCTGGCAACTAAAGCGCAGTATGTCAAGTCATGATGAGCAACGTCTGTTTGTTTCTCTACATGACTCGGCTGCTTAACCTGCTGACATAGTGTGAACTAGAAGCTAGCATATGCTGCTGTGGCTCAGTCCATCTGTTCACAGGTGACTCGTCACATTTCGACGCCATGAATCTGGACTGAGGTGACAGGGACCAGTTGAGCGTCTGCTTTTAGTGTGTCAGCGACCTGCAGATTAACGGAACTTTGTTCTCTTGGGTTTCAGAGTGCCAACAGTTCCAGTGAAGAACCTGAATGGGTCGAGCCCCGTGCACCCTGCGTTGGCAGGTAAATACATTCACACAAACAATGTGTCTTTCTCATTATATTGAAATCAATCAGAAGTACTTTATTTAGTCTAAAACGGCTACTGACATTTAGCCCCACATTTACCTGGTGTGTACCTCAGTCAGTAAACCCACTGGTTAGCCATCACTAGTATTTCTAGATTATTCACTGGATAAAGAGCTCATCATACAATGAGTAAACCCCAAATACAGTGTCTAACATCCCCCCACCTGCTGGTTGTATTCAGGCATTACAGGCATCCTGATGAGCGCAGCAGGACTTCCTGTCTGCCTGACTCGCCCTCCCAAGCTGGTGCTTCATCCTCCGCCTGTCAGCAAGAGTGACATTAAGCCTGTGCCCGGCCTGGGCCACTGCTGTCGCAAGACCACAAAGAAACAGGCCCGTAAAGGTGGGTTTGTAGATGACAGAGTCCGCTCGTGCTCTCGCTTTGTTCACTCATATGCAGCCATACCTATCATGTGCATTTTGGTCATAAACAGATCCTCATACTTTGTCTTTTCATCTCGTAGGCAAGACCCCTGAGGAGGTGGTGAAGAGGTACCTTCAGAAGGTCCGCAATCCCCCAGAGGAGGTGAGTTCTGCTTTTTGATCAATTTCAGCTACTAGCCCAAATACAGGCTGGGACACGGATGTTATTACTTTATTTCATTGTTCATTTCACCAGACATGTTTAAAACTGCCCATATCAGATTGGATAACTCATAAATCGTACTTGTGTTCCCATCTCAGGACTGCACAATCTGCATGGAGGCTCTGGCCGGACCATCGGGCTACAAAGGCCCCGGCGTGGGTGGCATCTCCCGGGCCGAGTCAGTGGGCCGCCTGGCACAGTGTGGTCACCAGTACCACCTCCAATGCCTCGTTGCTATGTACAACAACGGCAACAAGGACGGCAGCCTGCAGTGTCCCACCTGCAAGACCATCTACGGAGTCAAGACTGGCAACCAGCCCCCGGGCAAGATGGAGTACCACGTCATCCCCCACTCGCTGCCTGGCCACCCAGACTGCAAAACCATCCGGATCATCTATAACATCCCTCCTGGCATCCAGGTAAAGTCTTACCGATGTTTACACGACACTAGCTTCTAAATCATGAACACAGGATTGTTATTGGTTTTGCTCGGTTGATGTGACGATCTTTGCTCTTTGCTGTTTAGAGCCCAGAGCACCCAAATCCAGGCAAACCCTTCACTGCCCGTGGGTTCCCCAGACACTGCTACCTCCCGGACAGTGAGAAGGGACGCAAGGTAAATGATCAACTCTTCTCGTCTGTGCCGTCTAACTTCATGAGCGGTTTCAAGCTTACGTGACTGGGCTGACTTTTCTCTCTTAACCTTTTCGTCCAGGTTCTGAGGCTTCTTCTGGTCGCATGGGACCGCCGGCTCATTTTCTCTGTGGGTACGTCCAGCACCACCGGTGAGTCCGACACAGTCATCTGGAACGAGGTGCACCACAAGACAGAGTTCGGCTCCAACCTGACGGGCCACGGCTACCCTGACCCCGGCCACTTGGACAATGTCCTTGAGGAGCTCAAGGCTCAGGGCATCACCGAGGAGGAGTGCCTACCCAGGGACTGAGCAGAGACGTTCAAGACGCAGAAGAGACTAGAAACCAGTCCGGAGTCTGTAAACACACAATCCTGGGAGGGGATCCACAGCTGGACAGTGGAATAATTTTCAAAACCTGATCAAATGAACAGAGGGAACCTTTACCGCCGGACATGGGAGACAACGTTAAAAAAACTAAACTCTACAGGGACGTTACAGAAACTGTTTCAGCAGAATTTGCTGAGAATAAAATGTCTCTCATGACTGCGTGAGACAGTTTCAATACGTGGGAAGTCATTGTTCTCTCCCGATGCAGTAACCGTGTTGAGTTCGCAGATGTTATTCAGTGAGACATTTGAGGCCACTGTGCACATACGAGTCAGTGTTGGATAAAAAAAACTAAACAACAAACAAAAAAACATTTATACTGTGAGACTTCATATCAAGAATGTAATGTAGTGGATTTTGCTGAGTTGATGAAGTGTCTGCCACTACTACTGCTGCTATGTGGAACTGAAAGGAGGATAGCCTGAAGAAAAGACGTGAGGTCAGTACGTTTTTTGAAGAGTTAGTCCACAAGCAGAAGAACCTGTTCACTGCAGATAAATATTTCAAGTGTATAACTGGATATCTGAGCATGAATATTTGCTGACCTCTAGTGGTACTTTTCCAGAACTACATTCCTTTTTAGGTTTGAGTTTTATTATTAACTTCTATTGTTGTATAGTATGAATACTTGATATATTATGTGATATTGTTTCCATTCTATCATGTTTTTCTATTTTAATTTTACATTTCGTTTTATATGGTCTGTTTCTTTGCATTGGTTTTTTTTTGGGTGTGGCGTGACAGACCGGGATGTGGGATGAAGATAAGCCGCTGGTGTACCAGAGTTTGCCTGACACTTTATATGCCATATGCCGGCCCCTTTCTTTGAAAATTCCTTTTCAGTATTTTGTATTTGATAGGTTCACAAACTGACATTCCTTAATTGTTCTGCCCTCAGAGCATGGGTGCATTTAATAGCTTTTTATGTCTTAATGTATCTGCATTAATGTTAAGGACTGATTGAGGAAAAGAGACTATGGATTATACCGTCCCCGTCCCCCCAGGAGGAGTAAATTCCCAAAAAGCTAGGATTGGACCTCCTGCCTGAGCTCAGATTTGCACAGAGCTTTCAACTTAGTATCAAAATGAACCGGACAGCTTGTATCTACTGTATTTTTTGTGTAGGACACACACACACACCAGCCTCAAATGCTCTAATCACACTACAAATGTGGTAATAAGTTGTTTTTGTCATATTTAGTTGTTGCCATGAGCAGGTGCAAAAGACTCTCATGTTGTGGATCCAGCTTTGGCCAAATTGGTCCAGCTAGTTTGCATTCAGTCCATTGTGGACCGGTTTATTATGAGTACAACAACAGTATGTGCGGACATACTAACGCAGGCCGACATTAAAAGCATTTATACTTTATGGTACTTTATGTATGCACTGTACTGTATGTATGTGTTTTATGTGCACAAATTTGCATTAAACGTTTTTCTAAGGTTCAAAGAGATAACAGAGCTTTACTCTGCTTCACTTTGTGATGACGTAACGTTTATTTACGTCAGACTTTATTATTTTGCAGTGAGACTTTTGGAGAACAGCAGACCACAAGTGACAAATGCAAGATAATGGTAAAACACTGTGCGACGGTAGCACAAGTAGAGAGGAGTCGTACAGTCACCAATCTGAATCCGTTTGCTAACATTATAACATCAGGCTCCAAAATGCGACTGGTCACACCAGAACAAGCTGTTTACTACATCAATGTTCGGTTCTTGCACTGTTGTTGTTGTTAAACCACTTTTTCTGTTAATTTAAGCCTTTGTGTGAATATTCACGGGACGATTAAATAAGCTGACGACAAAGACTGCAGAAACTAGTGACAGTACAGAATGTGTGGAGTAAAGAACTGAGTGCAGCCGGGCTGTTCAACTCAAAGCTGTCTGTTCTCCCTCGTGTGTGTTGAACTAGGTTTGTTTGAATTTGCCATCTTGCAGTGACACATTGACATTTCCACGGATTGTATATTTACAGAAAGACACACATCAGATCAGGGCAACGCAGTGCAGTTTTTACATTTCCTTTCCATAAAGAACACAGACTAATGACTCACAAAAAGTACTTTTTTTTTACAGTTTTATTTTGATGAATGTATATTAAATGCTAAATATTCTAGGATATTGAATATTTGAGTGGTTGAGGAGAGTTTTCAGACCCATTCATTTGGCACTCACTTTATTGTATTACAGATTTAATTTAAAATGGATAGAAATATTACTTGTTTGTTAGTCAATCTACACACAATAACCTAAACTCACCTTGGTCTTTATTTTAACTTTGAGTGGAGTTTTACTTTTAAGTAACAATATATAGTGATACTGATATTTTAAATGGTTTAGTTTACTCTGCAAGTATTTACTAAATAAGATGATTATACATCTTGATCTTGTCTTGGTTAGATCATTTGAAATCTATTGCATAAATACGATTTCTGAAATTTACTATATTATGAGAAAGATTAAATGAGGTTGGATTCCTGGAAAATAGATCTTAGCGTTGTGATATATCGCCCACATTTCTGATGTCTACTTCTAGACGTGAGTGGCGCATGAGCAGTTTATCTGTAGATTAGTCTGGCTCCTGGATTAGTAGTCTGGATTACGTCCACCTTAATGAATTAAAAAAGAAATGTGCGGAGATGAATTACACACAATTCAGAGAGTTCAGTCATGATGTTGAAATACAAAGAGCAAGTAGGCAGCTGTGGTAGTGAAGCAACTGAAATAGTAAGTACTTATTTAAACATTTAAAGCATTTAAGACTTACTTTATGATTTATTCAAGACAACAGGTGGAGTCTTTCTGCGAGAAGAACACCTACCCTGTTTAATTTAGAGCAAAAACTGTCAAGGCAACAATCGCAACCCTGCAAAAATAATAGTTATATAAATAATAATAACTAATAAATAATAGCAAAAATAATCAGTGAAGCGAAAAATATAAACCCCAAAAGACCACTGCTTCACCTTTTTGCGACGCAATCCATGCAACTGCACTCTGGCAGCAATGGTGACAAACACACACACAAAAAAAAAACCTTTCACACTTACGCTTGCTTCTTCGTTTCAGCAACGGTTGTCTTCAGTGACAGATGTGATGGATCGGGCAAAGGTGCCAATTTGCGGTATGGAAATGCACCAGCCACCTGTCAGGTTGCCGAGGAGCTGAGGGTTACGGGTCTAATCAGGCCGGAACTGAGCTAAGCCAGACTGGCAGCACTTATAAAGATGAAGTGAGGACGGACAACTTGCATTAGTGCATTACCATTTCTGCAAAAGTAAATATGGCGAGACAGAGCAGGAGGCAAGATTCTGCAGAGAAACAGTAGTCTGGCGTTTTATTGTCCATGTATTTGTGTAACAGACGGCGTGGCTTTGGTGCATTAAATATTCTAGAAAGAGAGAGGGGGAGAGAGAGGGAGGCAGAGAGAAAGGCAGGAAGAGACGAGGAGAAAAAAGTGCACTTAATATGGTAGATTAGGGCGCGTGAGGTGGGGGTGGACAGAGATCCACCCCTTGCTGAGATGTAAATGGGGGGAGGGGTCTCCAACTGGTCTGAGACGCCATTCCAGCAGGGGTCCATTGTCTTCAACCCACAGCTAAGAAAAAGAATGCTGATTTCAGAAGGGAGCATTTTGTGCCTCCCATTGCAGAGGTTCCTGTGCTTGGTCACCACATGCTGCCGTTTGTGTGGTGTCTCCCCATCTGTTATTTCCTCCTGAAGCGTTTCACAGTCTTTCAGTGAAAGGCTTTTGCTTGCCTTTTAGGTCTAAACTGCAAACTGGAAGTGTTTCCCTCGCCTCCACATCATGCCAGATAAAGCAAATCCTCCCTCTCCCTGTCTCGAAATGACTTGTCTATTATTAAAAGCTTTTAAATGGAGCAGCGTGTTGGCTGACTACCAAATCTGGAGCCTTGTTGCCAGGGAAACGCATACCCGCGGTCTCGACTCTGCTTCTTTTTTTTTTTTTTTTCTCCTCCCCAGAGGCTCATATTTCAAAACTGTCAGCAATCTCATGAGCTCACACTGCTGCCTTTCAGCTAAAAGCTTTTTGTGCAGCCGGTGGAGCAGAATGGAGGGGAAAGGAGAGGGGATGGGAGAGGTTAGAGGAGAGGGAGGGAAAACGAAGGGCCTCCCACACCGTTGCCAAGGCAACTTGATGTCACGGTGACATCACGCACCACTAAAAGCTTTTAACCGGATTCCTCTCCTGCCTTAGGCCCCATTTTGAGTCCTCTTTCAGCTAGGCTAGGGGGAAGGGCACAGGCAGCACGGTGTGTGTGCCTTCCTTCACAAACCATTCTCTCTCTGCAGATCCAACACAGCTCTTAGCACAGTAAAAGACTTTCAAATTCAACCTCTAAAGATCCTATTTCTGCAAACACAGCCAGCAGAGGCTTTACCATTTCAAAAATGGCAACAGAGGACGGTTTCAGCTACCTATTGCCAGGACACAGTGAGAAGCACAGGCGGGCGCCGAACTGGACCGACGGTGAAATGAAAGCCCTCCTGTACGTTTGGGAGGAACACCACAACGAACTGAAGATGAGCAAGAGGAACGCTAAGGTTTACGAGAAGATGTCCCAGAGGTTTTTCCAGCTGACCGGAGAGCAGCGCTTCAAAGAGGAGATCAAGATGAAAATCACCAACATGTCTTTTCAGTACAGGTAGGTGCACCGGATTCAAATGCTCAGTCAGGAGTTATGACGTCAAGCTCCAGGCGTTGCGTGTCTTTAAACATCTACTTCTGATCCAACAGGCGACTGAAAGCCACAGTCAGTGAAAGCGGGGAAGCGCCGGACTGGCCGTACTACAAGCCCATCGAGAAGATCCTCTCCAAGTCACTGGAGAATGGGCATGCGAGCTCGCTGGAGTTCCAGGCCTCCACTGCAGGTCCTTCCACTTCCACCCAGTCTACAGACAACCTGGTGCCCCAGTCAGAGGAGGGACTAATGGGATTCCTGCCAGAGTACACAGGCTCCTCAGATGAGATGGAGATAAAACAAGAACTGGATTCTTTGAGCTCTGACAGTGAGCACACACAGGGCTCCAGGTAACAGGAACTAGACCCACATGTGCATGTCACTGATAAAGGGAAGAACAGGCTGATAGATTGACCTTTGCATTCTGTTGTTTGAGGGAAGCAACTACCCTACATGGTTTCACTCTGCCATGTTGCTACACGTGTTTCCTGTTGAGTGCACAAATAATTAAACATGAGTACCAAAAATATGAACTTACAAGGGGAAACAGGCAAAAAAGTGAATAATGTAGCTTTAGCTGAGGCTAAATTAGCTGTGGTTAGCTTCATCTAGCTCTGTCTCTGGGCTCTCTGGCAGGCGGCTTGGTGTTTAGCTGTGTTTTGTAGTAGTTGTTAGCTGCAAATTTTATACAATCTTCTCTTTATAATATACAGATATATGGGATAACAATGAAATGTTCTATATGGTAAAAACATGTAGTTTAGACCTGGTTTTAACTCAATTTTGACTCAGCTACTGCATTTTAGCGTTTGCCGGGCAGCATGCAGCAATTCCAATTCGGTTAATTTTTCAGTGTTAAGCATTACTTTTAAAACAGTTTTGGCACTTTAGTTGAACGATTTCTGGCTTTGCTGATGTTAATGACTAGCAGACCGCTAACAATGAACTCTTGAACCCAGAGGTGATCTCTTATTACAAGACACGGCCTGTTGTAACAGGTCCGCTCTGTCCCCCAGCTCTCACCCTGCTTCAGCCAGACGAAGGCATGCCAGCAAGCACCTGTCCGTGAAGAGAAAGAAACTGCGAGTGATGCAGGCCATGTTGCATCAACAAAAGAGGTCGACCCGGGCCATAGAGGAGACGTGCAGGGAGGTCCGTCGAACCATGCAGCAACAGAACCTGCTCCAGGTCCAGTGTCTGCAGCTGCAGGAACGTATGATGAACCTCCTGGAGAAGATGATCCAGCCTCCCTCCGCCACGTCGGCGTCATGGGGTCGGAGTGGGGCCAAAGAATCAGGCAAGCCATGAAGTGTGAGGGTTGCAGTTCTCTGGCATTAACATTTTTAATATTTACCGTGTATCGCGTATGTCAAAGTATAGCTCGTTTCAGTGCAGAGATGGTGCAAAAATATGGTGTTACCATTTCTGAAGGTGTCATCAGCCTGAAGGTGACCACGTCAGTGACCATAATGACATATGCTGCATCTACTGTAAGTCAGGCTCCAATCTGAGCTGTCATTGTAAGAAAGGATAGTTGCATCAGATCTTCGCTCTTGATAATTTGTCAAAATCACTGTGGGAACAACAGCCTTGCAAAAACAGACTTATCATGTCTCTTCATTTTATCACTGTGCCTGGATAATTACAAGGGGGGAAGGTTTGATGCCAAAACAGGGCAATTTGTAGCATTATGAACCAGGCAGGCAATAATCCCTGCTGTTAGTGAAGTGATAGGAAAGGAGCCGTCGGCAAATGGTATCGTAACCGACACAAGCTGCATCAGATTTGTTGCTTTCACAGCGTTCAAGTACGTCCTTTTTGTGCTCAATAGCAGTACTTTCAGTATTGTCAAAAAGCACGCTGGCCTACCGTCCCCCGCGGAACAACCACAATTGCTTCTAACCTTGATTTTTTACAAAGCAACACTGATGCGGCTGCAAAAGCACCTGGAAAAGACGGTGTCTCTGATGGTGGCCACACTTTTCCTGAACACGACGGTGCATTTCCTGCTTGATGAAATGATAGAACTGTTCAAGGTAAAGCTTATTTAAGCTTATTATGAATGAAATCAGACACATGTTGAGTCCACTGGCTCACTGTGCATCACTGTGACCACACAGATTGGCACTCTGCCTGCACATTAATCAGACTGAGTATGAACATAAACAGTGTTTTAGCGGCATCGTGCTTTTAGGATTAGACACGAATGCAAAAGTCAGAACTAGAAACCCCCCCCCCCTTAGATTTCAATACTTTAATATGTAAAGATGTCCTGTTCTTATTTGCATTTCTGCTGAATAAAACAACACACGGTCTCCAGTCATCTCGTGTCTGTCATTGTTACCGCAGGGTCATTGTTGAAATGCAAAGTACACTCCTCCTTTGCCTTTCGGCCTATTTTAAGAGGATTTGGGGGAAACTGGGGGATTAAATTGGTTCCGTCGCTGCTTGGCGGAGATGAAAACGCAGTTTTAGCTGAGATGTGACCCAGTGTGCTGAGATGTTGCCGACAACATCGTCTCCAACAGCGACGCATCTTATCAGCAGCGACCTTGGATCCCTGTGCGCGTGACGGGCCGCACGCGGCCGCTGCAGCCCTTTGACCCGGGAGCCGCCGCCGCCGCAGCTGCAGCGTGGAGGCGCCAGGGGGCGACACCGCAGTGACGGAACGGCAGAAGCGCGCGGGTAAGGCCTGTAACGCGCACCGCGCATCGCGTCAGAGGCGCCGCCGCCATCGAACCTGTCACAGAATCCCGGCACGTCGACCCAGAGAGGCGCCCGGCCGCCGCCGCCGCCGCCAGCCAATAGCGTCGCTCCTCCGGCCGTTTGAATGCTGAGCGCGACAGGCGCGGTGATTGGCCAGCGGGGGCCGTCACGTGTCGCGGAGACGTTACGCTGCCATGGTTACGGCGGGAGACGCGGACACACAGAGCCTGTCGGGACTCCGGAGCCGCGGCGGCGTCTCGAACGGTTAACGAATGAAACGGACGCGCGATGAGAAAGCTGCTGTTCGGGACTCTTTCACCGCCGGAGACGCTCGTTTCTCCTGCAGGTAGTGCGGCGGCGGGGGGCGGCGGGGGGCGGGGTCTTATCTCCGACAGATAATTGCTAAAATAAGATTGATGGCGGCGCTTTACGTGGTTTCTAACTAACATTCGTTGGAGCAGAAAGCAGCTGCGGACGCACCCTGGTGTGTCTTTGTGTCCTCAGCAGACATTCTGTCTCAAGTGGCTCAAGTCTGAAGGAAGAACTTGTTAGAATTAATGTACCGTGTGACGCGGATCTGACCGTCGGAAACACAACTTCGGGGACAAAGAAGCTCTCGAATGTGACATTTTCCTGCCGTGTTTGGTCTCAGATGGCTGCAAACTAAATATCTTTTGTTGTTTGTTTGCGTTTTTCACAATTTTAACGAGGCCAAACTATTATTCAGTTCATTGACAGCCTTCAGCAGACGAATCAGTAATGACAATGAGTGTCGTTATTACTAGAATCCTTCAAACTAGAACTTTGAGAGCTAATGAGCAGCTGCGGTGCTGCTGTGCAATCCAGCGTGTTCATTCTTTCCTTCTCCTCATCTTTTGTGTAATGTGACTGGATGTAAACTGCTCTTTCGATTTGGTTTCTCCCCTTTTCCCCACTTTGCCTGAACGCAGGACGACAACAGCACAGTAGTGTTGGCAAGCGTCCCGGCTCCCAGACACTGCATCTCGCAGCAGCCCACAGCAAAGATGAGGATGCAGGGACGGCCCGAGGGCGTGAGGAGGCGCCTAGATTTAAACGCAGCCGGTGAGCTCAGGGCCGTGGAGCTCGTCCGTGGTCGGGCAGGATATGGCTTCACCGTTTCGGGACAGAGGCCGTGTCTGCTGAGTGGCATCGTGGAGGGAAGTCCTGCTGCCCTGGTGGGACTCAAACAGGGGGATCGCATCGTGTCAGTCAACGGAGCCGACGTGTCCGCGGCTCTGCACGAGGCCGCGGTGCAGCTGATCGGCAGCTGCAAAGGGCCCTTGCAGCTGGTGGTGCACGCTGCAAGCCGAGTCATGGGGAATCCCATCCTCCACGATGCGCACTTTGGGACTGGCCAGACAAATGGTGCCTTCCAAAGGGCAGGCGTTCTCCGCACTGTCTCGGACGACTCAAGCCGGTCCTCCTGTGGCCCGAGTCGTGCTGCCGCAGCCAAACAGAGGCCGGCGTCAGAGCCTGATATGACGCAGTGGCCACAACGCTGGAACCCTGCAGCCGAGCAGCCGGAGCTGGGAACGTCCAGAGGGGGGGACGCTGACTCTGTGTTTACAGACGCAGAAGACGCTAATCCAGACTGGAGTGTTTTAAACATGACCTTGGTGGTGGGCTACCTGAGCTCCACGGAGCTGATTTTAAACACCACAGAATCAGAGGAGGACTGTTTAAAAGCCATTCGGGGGCGAATACGACAGCTGGGAACAGAGCAGGACACCCATACCCTGGTGATGATGAAGATCACGTTTGACTGCATCCGACTCTGTGATGACACAGGAGCTGTTTTGGCAGCCTTTCCTGCCGAGAACCTGGTTTTAGGGGCTGTGTGCGCCGAGGACCCACGTTTTCTATGCCTGGTCACTACAGCACATATAATCAATGGCCGTGTACCCAAGGATGGCCCTTTACGGGCCTCCTGCCACGTGTTCTTCATCGACCCGGCGCTGGGAAGCCACGAGGACCACGTTGGCATTGTGGGACGCTTTGGCTTCGACTGCACTCCAGATCCAGATGCATTGGGCTGCTTGGAATTCCCTCAGACTCCCCCAGATGTTCTTCACTTTGTCACAGTCCTGTACAGCGATATGGGGGAGGCGGTGGAGAGGCTTCGAGTCAAACTGGACCTGGAGGTGCAGCAGCAAGCCAATGGCAGCACTGGCAAACAAGGCAGCGCCAGCAGCAACGGGGACAGTGGGATTGGAAATGCCTCCCCCCCTGAGGAGAGAGCGAACAGGGATTTCCCTTCTGCAATTCGAATCCACCCTGGGGACCACCTCCCCAGCTGTCCATGGGATTATCCTCCGGCTGAAGATCGGACCCCAATAAACCTCTCCAAAAATGGCCAAAAACATAATCCAGAGAATAGTGCCAGCACACATTCCCTTTCAGAGTCACTCCCTGGCCCTGATTCTCTTACCAGCTTTTATGGAGGTCCCCCACCCAGGCTCGAGTTTCAGTTTAAGCCCCCACCTCCTCCTCTGCCTTTGGGTAAGAGGACAAACTTCTTCGGAGATCCTCTCAGAGGTAGCCAAAGGTGGTTCTCAAAGCCAAAGTGGCCAAAAGCCCTAAGTAGTGATCCTGAGCCTCAGGTGACGTCCAACAACATTTGGCCGTCCAGCGTCAGCCTCAGCACCGGCGCCAATAACCTGCCACCCGCAATGAGCCAGATCCCCTCAGACAGGTACCGCTCAGCAGAGGTCGGGATGCTTCCTCCCAGAGAGGAATGGACCAAGAGGTTTCTTGAACAGAGGGAGAAACAGCGGAAAGACAGTAGTGCCAAAAATGTAAGTAACACATAACACTGAGCAACTGAAAAATCTTGATTTGTCAGGTCACACAGAGGTGATATGTGGTCTAAATAATGATAATAATAATAATAATAGGTGGCTCCCAGCCCCCTTAAAACAAAGCATTGGCTGCTTATTACCCCTTGTCACCGGCTGTATCTCTGCTGGCTGTAACCAGTTCAACTAAACAGTGATTGTTTTGGTCTTTATTCTATTTTTGAAAGCCTGAGGTGACAAATATCTAATAATTCATTAGCGCAAAGGTTAGAGACATTGACATTAACTGGTCAGTCAGTGACACATTTAGTGCTTTGCAACAACGTTGGGGGGAACCAATTGCCAATTGCCACTTTAATGTTTTGGTCATAGGTGCAAACATTTAATTCTTGGCTATTAACCTTCCCTTAGAACTTGATTCTTCTGGATCAGTCATACCGAGACAAGCATCTGTTTTTGTACTTTATTCATGTTTAACGTGGCGACACAGGAAGTAGTAAATGGTCTCATGGAGACACTGAGGGGGTGTTAGGACGCCTGTTTCTGCTGGCGCCTAAAATGAAATACAATACTGCTATTTCAGCAGTCAACTGGTGCTGAGTGTGAATTGAACTCAGAAAGCACCTGTTGTAAGTCAATGATGCCATTGTCATAAATGTGCAGAAAGAAGGAGGCGGATTCTTCTTTCATTTTATGTTCATGTCCTCATTGCCCACAAGATGGCCCCGTGTATCCACGCAGTCCTGGAAATGAGCCTCCCTCAGGAAATCAGTGCTGTGCATGCAGCGTCTCTCAGCCACGGAGACCACTGCAATTAGTTTGGTCACGTTAAAGTTCAGCTACAAAATCTACAGTTTGTGGTCTTCCATTTACAGTATTCAGTGGTGTTTTCAACCTTTTGTTTAAGCAAAGTGTTTAGCTGTGCTAACGCAGCAGAAGTGGATTGTGTCTTTGTCCCCCAGCTCGCATTAGATCAGAAAGACGACAATCTTGCACAGCCAGGACGACAGGCAAATTACAGGGTAGAGCCCAATGCCATGCAGCGGTAATTATCTGCAATTCTGGAACTCTCGTTCAAACGTTAGACACGTCCTCTCCGCTCATAAGAATAGGGGTTGCTGGTTGAAGGGCGTTATCTTTCCTGAAGTGATTGGAAGAGAGACATGGTGCATCTGTCTGGTCTCTCATTGTAGTTTTTGACAGTTAGACTGTGAAATTAGTGCTTCAGTCCCTGCACTTTGTTGAATGAGGGTTTCAGTAGTTCAGGTTAACTTCATGTGACACACAGGGCCGTGTGTCACAACTGCCATTATATGGAAATGCTGAAGCCTCAGAAGGGAAATCTGTTAAATTTAGTAGAAGATCTGACATTTCCAGACCATGTACTTCAGCTGACTAACCTCAAAGTCACTTCTCACTTTGCTAATAGTGTTACATTTTCATTTCCTCTTCCACTCCATTTTCTAACTTGTTGCAAGATTATTTCTTTTTCTTGGCGTTTCAAGACCAGTAATGACACACTGACAGTCCATTAATTCACATAGCTAACCAGAATAAAATAGAAAAGACAGGAGGATAAGGCTGCTGGTTATGCTGTCAGCAGCACTGGTCTTTGTGTCTTTGCTTATCTGTGTCTTTATTCTAGCAGGGCTCCAGGTTTTGGGGTATAGGTGTTGTCCGTGCCTCTAAACGCCGCTCTGCCAAGCGCCTCAGCCTGGCCCGATCACTGGATGACCTTGAGGTACGCACCAAGTATTTTTTCTTTTCATTGTTTTTCCCAGAGGTTTGATTGCTGTTATGTGTCTCGTCTTGTTTGACTCAGAACATGCGTTGATTTTGCGTTTTTTAACTTGATAGATTTGGCCATCGTTCGTTAACAAAAGTTGTTTCAAAATGGAAAATTCATCAGTGGTTTTCTAGAGTTTCAATTTCATGTATTTTATTAAGTCGATGGGAATTATAATGTCCATGAAGCCTTGTGCACGTCCCACTCTGCTGCGCCTGAATGCAGCACACGCTTCGCTAATACGGACGTTCAGTTGAACCATCCCCCGTTCTCATTCAGCTCTTTAACCTTTCATTTCCGTTGCCTTGAACTCTGCGTCTGCTGCTGCGCTTGTGGCACGGGGTGGCTCACAAAGTGGTCTTTGTGTGGGCCAGTGCCACGCTCCTGTTTGTTTGGCCTCTCTAACGAGCACTGCTGCACGGCTGAATGTCATGCTCGCATTTTCTCATATTAATGTTGCCGAGGAGCCCTCCCTTTCCAGTAGTCTCTGCACGCGTGCATGAGTAATGCTGATTCATATTCACAAAAACACACGCACTCTGCTCCTACGTCTCATAATTGCTCTGAAAGCACATGGACAGGCACAAAAAACAAACCAGAAAGCGACACGCTGTATTGCACATGCGCGTATAAGTCACATGCAGACACACCCGCAGACCACACAATGTACTCAAAGAGCCACACCGCAGATCTCCTCTGGGTCGTCCCCACACACATTAAACAGCACTGCCGTCGTCCAGGTTCTGGGCCGGTCTGCTCCAGATGTGCACAGCCACAGGGTTAAAGACGGCTATGAAAGGCTACGACAGCTGCAGAGTTTCCGCTTGCATAGCGCGACCTTTATGCCTTCTTTCATTGCTGATTTACTGTCGACGCTTGTCCGCAGTACGCTCATGTTCTCCCAGTCCTAAAGGTTCTCCCACGCTCCTTCCTGTAGGGGTTTCTTCGTCTGGACTAATTCTGGGCATTTTTGTCTTGAGAGGTTACAAACGTTTAACGTTGTAAGTCACACGTTTTTTGTTTTGTTTCTGAGCTCCCAGTCGGCCGATGTGCGTGCTGTGTTGCTGGTTTGGCGATTTGTTGCACTGTATTTAGTTGCTATGGTTACGGCTTCCCATCCGTTGCAAATCAGGTTGCATCTGTCAAGACTAAAGCGACCTCTGAGTTTCCCATCGTCGCTAACAACTGAGGCAGCTGTTTTCGACGCGTTGGAATGAGTTTGGTTTTTGCATTTACATAGTATGGACAGTAGAATAGGTTTGTCCATATAATGACAGTTTGTGTTTGATTAAACAAGACGATCGGGATGCTGGATTGAGACACTTTCGCTGAGTAGAACTGGCGTAATAAAACGTATTTAGTAGCTCTGCTACGGGGTTGGAAATCTGCATCGTTGGCGCAGGTACGTCACCGTGTTGTGTTTTTTTGGCAACATAAGATGACAAACAGAAGAACATTTAATTGTCTGCGGCAAGGGAAACGCCGGCTTCTATCAAAACACCAGTAGGAATCCAGTTCCATTCAAGCACACGTCACATATTCACAGAGCCGTATCAGCTGCAGTTGTTGGAGGAGTTAGGAGTTAGATGTCCAAAACTTTGCAAGTATATAAGACAGCTACAGGTATGTGCTGATCCAGATATTGTATTGTTGACAAATGAATGCTTACAGGCGGACGCTGTTTCTAAATTGTCCCAATCATATCTTGGGATGTCAGCCTTCACACTCCGATATATCTCTGATGAGACGATATCCAAAATCAGAAAATCACTTCCCTTGGTTTATCCAGCTCATAGCTATGCACACTGCATCTAATCAAGGACAGAAAATTTACCCCGTGCAGTTTTAAATAATGACAGGCCTATACATTCCAAGTAATAACACCATAGGGATGTTTTGTGGTTGTCAAAGGAACGTAGATCCTCACCTAGCACTTTCCCCCTCGGCTCTTGTTTCAAAGTCAGAGATCAGATGGTGCACTTCTAACAGCCCCTCCAGTGGCATCGCGGCCTTATAAATACTTACACATATGGAAAAGTTGGTGGTTTGACTTTCGCGACAGATCTGGAGAGCTACTTGTGTGTTTGTTAGGAGTCCAGGCAGACTGAAAAGTGAAGTGGTGAACTTCTCTCCTCTTGTGAAGGCCGTGGTCCACTTCAGCGAGAATACAGATAACAAGCGATCAACCTGTCCAGCCTATGAACCACACTAACCTGCTGACCTTAAATGACTCTTTGCTTGCACATATTCAGTGATAGCAGCGCTGTCTAACTGGTATGTTGTCGAGGGACCTTTCTCAAGCAAAAATATGTGATAAGCTCTCAGGCGCCGCGTGCATCTGGACTCACAAGGACACCGTGAGACTATTTTGGAGTTCGCCATCAGCGCTCTGGACAGACCCCCGCGGATAACCCCTGTATGTGGCCTCGCTGCATGTTGTGGACGAGCCCAAAACAAGTCGCATGCGTGTGGCCGTGTTGTCTCCACGGTCGGCAGCGTGCGTCACAGTGGCTGGCGCAGGAACGAGCAAAGGCTTGTGATTTTTCTTCACGCTACAAAGGCTCCGACGCGTAGCTTCGGCAACCCCCGCGCAGAGTCGGGATGGCACATATATGAATACTCTATATATACACACATCTCGTGCTTTTTGATGCGTTTGCATGTGTGCGCCTCTCTGGTTCAGCGGAGGGAGAAACTGCTGTATAATTCCGTGTCTGAGCTGATGTCGAGTGTTTTGATGCCCGCTGAGCTGCTGTTGCCAGCTCCCCTTGTGTTTGGGCACGTCGAACAATGTGCTGCTTTGTATCTCCTTGTCTTATTTCCACACAGAACTTGTTAAGAGCCCCACTGCAAACTCCCCCCACATCCCACCGCGGCGCTCCGCCACTGTGATCTCCCGCTCAGCACAGACTCCTTGTTTTTCGAGCTCCACGCAGACGCTTTGCGCCCGCGACTCTCGGCAGATGACGGAGGCGACACCATTAGCAGGCTGCTGTGCCCGAGTTCACGCACGGACTCTGTCTTGTCCTGAGGAGTTGCTGCATGTGAAACCATCTGTTAGTGTGAGCTGCTAGTCAATGCACACTGTTCCATTCAGGCACACCCTATAGGTGCCTGCTGGGGTCACCCCTCTTTAGCTGCATGAGTGAGGTTTCTCCTCCCCTCTGAGGTGTGGAGACATTAGTGCCTCTTGTTTGCACGCCTGTGGGTAACAGGTCTGTCCTGTGGGCGTAGCAGGAATCAAGAGGAGGCATGAAGACACAGAGGCGGGGAGGGAGGTGAACGGAGAGGGAGAACGAGGAGGAATTTACAGCGGAGAGAGAGAGAGAGAGAGAGAGAGAGAGAGAGAGAGAGAGAGAGAGAGAGAGAGAGAGAGAGAGAGAGAGAGAGAGAGAGAGTGAGAGAGGAGCCGGCCGC
>JAVQJF010088913.1:0-89294 GCA_036023855.1 Gadopsis marmoratus
GAGCTGTCAGTAGCCTGTCCAGGCTGCGGTGTACGTGCGGAAGAGAATACGCAGGTGCCGGGTTCAACTCAAAAATCAGTATATTTCAACCGTATTGTCTTTTATTAACACTGACCGCCGTAAGCGGTAACTAAAACAAAATCAGACAAACGTCCACAAAAACTATTCTTTCAGTTAAGTCTCTCTTTGCCACTCTCAGTCTCGTTCTCCGTCTCCTTCCGTCCTCCCCTTCCTGTGCATCTCCACACTCCTTTTGACTCTGCCCCGCACCTCCTCGTTCATCAGCTGATCACTCCCAGCTGGTCTCGCACTCAGCTGATAGCTGTCACCTGTGACTCGCTGCTGCAGCCAGAGGGCGGGGACGTACTTGCCGTCAATCACCCGACCTCTCACGACGTCACAGTATCAACATTGCTCATATGTTTGCTGTATTTCTTATGTTATTACCACTGCTATCCTAGATTAAGTTGTATATGAGCCATTGCTGTAATATTATAAAATAGCCATCAGGTGGCAGTGTTGAGGTTCTAGCTTCAGAAACAATGCTACAGTGGGGGTAATCACATTTTTCTCTCCTACAGAGGAGTGGGATGTCCAGGGATATGGAGTCTGGTTTGTCATCCAAGAGAGCATTTCTGACAGTGATTTGAGCTCAACAACACGTCTTAATGGTTTTCTATTGTAGGTCACTGGCACAAGAGTCTGTCGGCCATCTTGAATAATGTTGGAGGTGACCACTTTTAGGTTGTAACATTAATTAATCTGTGCTGCAGAGGACATCCTAAACACCTTCATTCTAATTGCTTATGTCATTATTTGTTTTGCAGTAAATAATATCCACACATTAGCTACTTACCTTATCACCATTGGCTCCAGTAGGTCCAGGGGGTCCAGCTGGTCCAGGTATACCCTAGAAAGAGCGAGGAAAGGACACTAAGACCAAGGCTCTGGTTCCTGCACTCAAACAAATGGAGTGAATGGCTTGATTTTTTTTATCAAGTGCCTCAAGAAGAATGAGAAGGTTTTAACTTACACGGGAACCATCTCTGCCAGAGTTGCCATCAGGACCTCTGTGTCCACCCTCTCCCTAGAGGAGAGACAGGATGAGGGTGGAAGACAGGGAGTGACAGAGAAGAAATACATTCTCATTAATAAATGTGGGTACTTTTAAGGGGTAACAACCTGCTTTATTTGCAGATTTTAGGATCTTACCTTCTCTCCCTTGCCTCCAGGAGGACCAGCAGCTCCACGCTCACCAGGCATACCACCAGGTCCCTGATGTCCAGGACCACCAGCAGCTCCAGCAGCACCAGGCTCTCCCTGGAGACAGATATGACAAATTACAGTTTATTTTTGTAGAAAACACACACATATGCGTTTATATCTTCAATATCTCATATTAGTTTGGCACTGACATATTATTTTTGAGAGCATAAATAGAAACCCTTATCTAAAGCATATGTATAAACTTTATGCAGCACTGATCTGATGTTAGTAAACTCTGCGTCTGCGTACAGCGTCTCCGGCTGGGCACAACCATGGCATCGCCTTACCTTGTTACCATCACCACCAGGGGCTCCAGCAGGTCCACGGGCTCCCATTGATCCCTGAGGTCCACCAGCTCCAGCAGCACCAGGGTTACCACGCTCTCCCTGCAGGCACGCACAGAGGGAGTCAGTGTAATGGCTTCAGCTACTCTAACTATTTGCATTGGTTTTAGCATCTTACTAATACTGAACATTTTGTGAGGCTGCTAGAAAACAATAGGTCTTGATTAATTTGATGCAAACAGACCCAGAACCTCCAATAACACTGCATGTGCTCTGGAAAACAAAAGCAGGGACAGGTGAACTTACCTTGCCACCAGCAGGTCCAGAAACTCCCTGATCTCCTGGGATACCCTATAGAGACAGGAATGGAGGGTTAGAGGTGTACTGCTTATTCTTTTCTATTCTATTCTACTATGGCAAAAAGTCAGTGTGTGTTTGTGGGTTACTTACTCTGTCTCCAGGCTTGCCACCCTCTCCAGCAGCTCCAGCGGGGCCAGGCAGACCCTGAAAATATCAAGCCGCAACATCATGACCAACAGACTCAAAAGACACTGCTCTCTAAAAAGTACACCTGAAATATACAAGTAATACATCAAATGTTTTCTGGTGTTAATTACACCTCTCAGGAGAGTAGGTTGTGTCGCTACTAACATGGAATTTGCAATTAGTTTTTAATATTGTTCAATCAATGAGCAGGCAATTTGCCAACTACTAACTGGGGAATACACAATATGATTGATGCGTCAGACTTCATTTGGCTGTACAGAATGTTTTTTTATTCTTACAGTAAGCGGCCTGAAGGGCAGTGAAACGATGTACTGATTTTCTATATGTAAGCAATAAGTGCATAAAGTAACACTGGAAAGTGAAGATTCTTTTAGTAAATTTGCTCTAAATTGCTGGTTTATATAGAGTCAGATGATGGATCCAAACCTGGAAGCCAGGAGCTCCAGAAGGTCCCTGCTCTCCCTTCTCACCAGAACCTCCCTGTAGGGGCAAAGAGAGAAGACCAATGTTAAAAATCATACATTGATGGTTATAGTAACAAAATGTTGTATGTATTTTCTGATAAAAAGGGGAAACTACCATTAACTGAGGGCGATATGAATGCTGTTTATAGGGATACTTACAGCAGGTCCAGAAGCGCCAGTGGCTCCATTGTTGCCATCTGGTCCAGGGGTTCCCTAAACACAAAGATAGGAACATGATGACATGTTCCTGACAATGGAGCTGACAAATCGTATGGTTAAAATGTTAAAAACATTTTCTCAGTTAGTTACAGTGGAAAATGTAGCTAACACTTGCTGGGTATTTTTTCACTTACTCTCAGTCCAGTGGGGCCTGTGGCTCCCTTGTCTCCAGGCTTGCCAGCCTCACCCTGAGGGAGGTCAAAGGTAGGTTACGCACAGGTTATGTTAAACTTGAAAAACAAAAACGATATAGTTCAAATAGCTCATTTTCCATTCTTGGCTTTATTTCTACTTACAGAAGGTCCCTTGGGTCCGGGGAAGCCAATGTTTCCGGGCTGGCCTCTAGGTCCAGTTGGGCCGGGAGGTCCAGAGCGGCCATCTTGTCCAGAAGGACCCTGGAGGAGGAAACAGGAAGTACAGCAGGAAGTCATGTTAATTGCATTTATTTGAGCAATGATGAACAGTACATACTGAGTGTAACGGGGATGTCTGGGTCCTGAAATACAATTTGGGAAGATTATTAACAATAAATTCTACTTCAGTTTAAAATTCTAATTTACTCACAGAAGGTCCCTCCTTTCCTGGGGGTCCGGAGCTTCCGGGGCTTCCTGGGAGACCCTGTAGGAAATCAACATAAGTCATTAAAATGTATGCACTGTCATTCATTTGTACTGTTACAGCTGACATGTCACACCAAGTAACTTTCATTACAACCTTGGATTTAATCATCCACACAAGGCAAACTCACATCACACAATAGCGTCGTACCAAAACCATTACACTACCGCTCCAAGCTGTTGTAATTCAGCTACTCTAGTTTACAACAGGCCTTTAAGTGTCTTAACTGTCTTTAATGTGCTAGACTCAGAGACCTCACACAGAGATCCAATCACTCTGCCAATGTTCCCAAACAGATCTTAACAAAAGACTCACCCTGAGACCAGCTGCGCCAGGCTCACCAGCGCGGCCAGCATCTCCAGGGGGTCCACGAGGTCCAGCTGCACCACTGGCACCACGGGCACCGGGCATGCCCTATGAGAAGGAGACAAATGAGGAGGAAGTTTCATCTCATGACTGAATGTTGACTATATTCGGGAGTAAAAGAGAACTTTGTTTTTGGCTTCTAATCAGTGTAATTAAATACAAATTGATGTTATTAAATTGCATGTTGGTGGAATGAGATTTGTTCATTGAATACTTACAATTGGGCCAGTTCTTCCCTCAGAACCAGGCATACCACGGCTGCCAGGAGAGCCCTAAAGGAGACACACAGGCATTAGCAGGTGATCCACGTAACATAACCTCTGGATGTGGATCTGTTTGGGCGCAACTCAACCCCATCAGAGACCGTGGTGTGGTACTCACTCTAGCTCCACGGCCGCCAGCAGGTCCACTTGCACCGAGCTCACCAGTGGTTCCTCTCTTGCCCTCCTCACCCTGAGATCCGGGGGGTCCCTGAGGTCCAGAGTTACCCTGAGGAAGGCAACCGAGAAGTTGAAGGGCAACAGTCATAAATAGTGTATGCGGAGGTATTCAGATGCAGTTTGGTGACATTTTAAACTAAAGAACAAGATCAAAATATGAACTTACAGGCTCTCCTTTGGGACCAGAGTCTCCCTTAATACCCTGAATACCAGGATCTCCCTGAAACAGATGCAGATAAACAGGTCATGAAGAGATCATTCATCTGTGCACAATTATTGTCGGTGTTGTGTATGTGTGTGTACATCTGCATGTTTCCAAGTGGATTTGTATGTTTTTTGTGGATGTGTGTGTGCATGCATGTGTATCAGTGTGTGCGCTTACAGAAAGGCCTCTCTGTCCAGCAGAACCCTGAGGGCCCTGGGGTCCAGGTCCTCCTCTTGGTCCAGGGAAGCCAGGAGTTCCAGAAACACCAGGGGTTCCCTAAATAACAGCCATGAGGTAAGTAAGCATCACTCAAACCTAACTTGAAACATTGACTTTATTTGATCTCTTCCCCATATCTGGGTATTTTGCCTTATATATAAGTAATACTAGAGACTATATTCTAATAAATTGTAATAGAAAAAGAAAACAGCATCTTGCTATCAGTAACATGAAACCATGTTCTATGATAGAAACAAGCACATTTTTCATGTGTTGTGTGTGCAGCATGGCATAGGCCTAATTGTTGTAACCACATATGCTCTTATGGTACAACTTGAATACTTACAGCAGCTCCCTTGGCTCCATTCAGGCCATTAACACCAGGGTTCCCCTTTAAGGAAAGAACAAGAAATTAGGGATCTACAGCACTATAATATAGAATATGTGATAATATCTTACAATGTAAATAAAGTACAATATAATTGCTCTGTAAAGGATTATTTACAGAACTTAAGCAATCTCTTGAGGGACAAATGCACAGAGAGCAATGGCACTGCTTCCAAAAACATACAAATAATTTAATCATAATTTAGAATAAATGTCGAAATTAATTTTTAATGGAACATTTGGAATTGACTGATCTAGTCCAGAACAACACAACAGACTAAATCAAGGACTCAAACTAAATAAAAGAAATGCTTAGAATTCTTCCAGGACAGATAACAAGTGACAGGAAGGTGGGTGTCTGACGAGCGGAAACATCTTTGTATACTTACAGCGGGACCAACGGGGCCAACACCACCATTGGGACCAGGCTCTCCTCTACCTCCCTGAGCTCCAGATGGGCCAGTAGATCCAGCAGGTCCAATCTCTCCCTGTCAAGGACAAAAATACATCGATAATCAAATAATGAAATCAATTCAAAAATCAATTCATTAATACCTGCAGGCTGATACTACAATATTATGATGAATACAGCATTGACAAAATTGTTTACTGGTATTTCAGTGATCAGGTAGCAGTTTAAATGTATGGTCTCTAGAGTTACTGTGGCTGTTACCTGTATGAACTATTCCCCTGGGGATATTATACAAGAAGCTATGGTAACATAGAGCTCAGGTGCATATACTGTATCGTAATGAGAATTGTCTCCTTTTGTGACCCTAAATGTGAACCTGTCTGGATATGGAAACACCAGACAATGTGACATCAGACTTACCTTGGGGCCGGAGCCACCGGGGAAACCTGGGGGACCAGCAGCACCAAGGGGACCCTGGGTAGAGGAACAGCATACATGACATCAGGATATATGTAATGTAAGTCAAAGTTCACATTAAGGCCAAAGATAATAATAATAATCAACATTTAGCTGCTCATAAAGTACATTCTGGATAGGTATCTTGATGATAACTGTTCAATATTCACAAAAGGGAATAATTTTACTCTCAGAAACGGGTTTAAAGGGCCAGTACTCACAGCAGGGCCAGTGGGTCCAACATTTCCATCAGCACCACGAGCACCAGCGGGTCCAGCAGGGCCAGCACGACCTCTCTCACCAGGCATACCACGAGATCCCTAAAGGGAGGATGCAAAAAAAAACAAATGATGAATTATGGCAACCGATTGAAATGAGGAAAATTTGTAACACAGCATCCAATATGGCTGTGAGCATGAGTATAGGATTTATGTGTGCAGGGGTATTTAATATGCAGATTTAAGGCCTACGGTTTACTAAGGTTTTGTGTGTAAATGGTGCGTCTTGAACTTACAGCCAGTCCAGGACTTCCAGAAGATCCATGGGCACCAGACTCTCCCTATACGACAGAAAGAAGAAGGTCATAGATTAATGAGATATCTGGAACAAGGTGAATCAAGGTAGCAGGTTATCAGGTCAAATGTAATGTAATGTGAGACATGTAACTGTGAGAAGTGAGTTTGACCCTGACAAAGTAAAGCTAAATTGAATTGTGGTTTGTGTATGTTTTATTACTGCAATTTCCATTTATATGCAGAGAAACTTTCCTATGTAAAATACATGTATCCTTGCAGAAAATGTTTTACAAGCGCAAACAGAGGACTACAATCAAGTGTATACTTGTTGTAATGCTGATGTCGCCTGACATCAGTATTAATACAGGACTAAGAGGAACTGGGATCCCACATGAAATAAAGAAGTCAGTAGGAACATTTGTTGCTACAGTCTTACCTTGGCGCCAGCGGTACCAGACTCTCCCTTGCGTCCATCCAGACCAGTATAACCCTGAAACACAGAGAGAAGGTGATGATGGAAGATGTTTATAAGGGCTAACAGACAACACATGAGAGGATGCAGGCTGGATGACGAAACTATTATTACTACTATTTGTGCAAGAATGTACTAGTCCAGAATCAGACAGAAAAAGGAAGAGATTAGGGACAAAGAGAAGAGATTCGGGGATCCTTGTTAGATAAATGGGATTTTCAGAAAAGTCAGTATGTGGATAAAACAACATACGATTGCATCAAGAATACATATTGATAACAAGACATCTGAAGTCTCATGTGAGACATTAAGGAAGCTTGTCTGTCTTCAAAGGTGGTTTCACAGGACGTTTACCATCTGGCCCTGGTTTATATGGAAGATACTTTCCAATGTATAATAGCCATGAAGTGACTCACAGATAAGATTTCACATGATAAATTCTCATGCAAAAATGGACTAAAAATCTGAAATGGCAGCCATTAGGCTCTTTCTTATTGCTAGTGGGCTCCATGGGAGACAGGAAAAGGGAAGCCAGGTCCATGATCGCTCCCAGCGCAGCCAGCGAAGCTACAAAATGTTTTAGCTCATGTTCTACACAGCCTTCTGCAGCTTTGGCTGCTTGCACCAAGCCAGTGGGATTCAGGTGACTAGGTGAAACATGCAGGCAAAGTTCAGGTCAAGCAGAGGAAGAGATCAACACTCACTCTGTGTCCCTTCATTCCTGGAAGTCCAGGGGTTCCGGGGAATCCACGAGCGCCCTGCAATTCAAAACAAAGAAGATATTACTAAGACAAACTTCATATTTACAGTTCAGATGTCTGTTTGTATCTGTTTGTGTGTCATTCTCCTTGATTTGGATAAAGCCTCTCACCTGTGGACCGGGGACACCTCTGTCTCCAGGCTTCCCAGGTCTGCCGTTGTTACCCTGTGAGTCAGCAAAACAGACGTTACAGTTTGACATTTAAGAAACTCTACAGCAACAGCTGAAATCCATTACAAATTAGCAGGGAAACAACTAAGGCTGCACAAATCTTGAAAAACAAAAGCAGCCCTTGAAAAGTGCTTGTAGGAACTGAAATGTATACGTACATCTTCTCCAGCTTTGCCAGCGGGTCCAGGGGGGCCACGAGCACCAACTGGGCCCTTGGGAAAGAAATCCAGAACACTTAAGATCTCAAAGATGACTTTTAATGATGCTGGCATCACATGGATGAGTCTGACAAGGAAGTGATCGCAAAGCACTTCTAAACACATGATCATTTAAAGTATATTTTGGAGGATGATCTTACAGTCTGTCCAGGCTCTCCGGGCTCACCAGGGTGTCCGGTGTGTCCCTGAGGTCCCTGTCGAATGACAAGAGGCACACAGATTAAACAACATAGCAACAATAGATTGCATTTTGAGGTTATGGGTATGAGTAGTTGGTCAAGTTTGATCAGATAACTCCATAGTTTAAATGTGCAGTGGTGTGCGTGTGTGTGTGTGTGTGTGTGTGTGTGTGTGTGTGTGTGTGTGTGTGTGAACTTACAGGCGGTCCAGGAGGTCCGGAAGGGCCTCTAGAACCCATCATACCCTGAAAAGAAGAAATAAGTTAATCATTTATATCATTCAGTATCCTCCCATAGGCTGGAATTATCTATATGTAGGTAAAGATGTAAATACATCATAATGTAAATAATGTAAATAATAATATCTATTGAAACACAGGTAGATAAATAGTCCTGAGGATACATATGTGTAACGGTCTTAGTGTGTATTAATTTGTGTATTTGTGTACACGTGTGGCTGAAAGAGAGAGGGGCCCTCACCATGGGTCCAGGACCGGCATCAGGACCTTTTGAACCATCATACTGAGCAGCAAAGTTCTGTTAAACAGAAAGTAAACAAAGATTGATTGGTCAAATGACAAACTTCTAATAACATAACGGGACTATTGAACAAGCAGAGGATTGGTTACATAAATAACTGCTTCCATTAGCACGAACCCACAGTATGTTATTGGCCTGAGACCATAATCAGTGTGCTGTAATATACCAAAACAACTAAACGGTGCATGTTGTAAAATGCAAGTGAGAATTGTGCATTTTTAGGAATTGAAAACTTAAAAGAGATTTAACTAACACTAATAGTATCCCAGGTGTATTATCCATGCGTTATCTGTTGGCCATGGTATCACATGGGTAAGGAACAAAGGGTCAATGGTCATCATTAATAAGATTCAATACTTTATTGCCATTTCAACATAGTGATTTGTTAATAAATCAGGAATGTGTTTATAGGTTTGGTCAGTGTGACACAGCAGCAGAGGTAATCAACGCTGTCAGAATCACGGCCCTCAACCCATAATGAACCGAATGTGGGTCAGACATCAGTATGACCTATTTTAATGCTTTTTCTGCAGTTTGCATCATGAGAAATATTGGAAGCCAAATCACAGCTAATACTGAATTATCAGAGTTTTTGGGCCACTTTTAAGATAAACACTGCAAAGCCAAGCCTCTTATTTTGAAAGTATCAACAGTGGACTTACTCCTCCGAGTCCAGGGGGACCAGGGGGGCCAGCGGGGCCAGGGAGTCCGGGTTTGCCATCTATTCCATTTGGGCCTTGAGGACCCTGTAAGACACAGATGATTATAGTGGTGTCTTGTGATTCTTAGATTAACAGCAACATTAATTCACAGATAAAAGATAAAGCTGAAACACTGTTGTAGCTAATTCTGTTATTATAAGATATGACGAGCAGAAAAATGTACTTCTTTAAAAAATTTAAATTGGCAATAAAATAAGTGACGCCAATATTTCAAACAGTGCTTGTCACATCCATTCTCATTACTATTACTGTCCGTAAACACTAGGCCTATGGGTCATGTAAACAAAGGGGTGTGGCCTACTGAGGTTAGAAAGTCAAATGACGTCAACAAACACGGTGCCAAAATGCATCAAAAATATACCACATTACATTACATGCTTAAATTACATATTTAGTAACAGTTGTTTGATCACAGGCAGCAGAGATTCGATTCAGCTTACCCTGTCACCTCGAGGTCCTTTGTCTCCTCGGGGACCCTGCAGCGGAAAAATCACTCAGTCAGACAAAAGACCAAAAAGAGCAGATGGCCGCTGAATGTAACTAAAAGCAAATTTAAAACCAATCTGGTATGAATGTTAATATCAGTAAAATGTGCATGTAACACTTGACCTTACAGTGAGAGGGCAAGCAAGTTAAAAACACATATCAGTGATCAGACTGGACATTGTAGATTGAAGATTCCCTCTGACCTTTTCCAATCTAAACTATGCTTTATGTGTCTGATATGCCACGCTGTAGGTGCTAAATGACACATAAGAACAACATTATGTGCTCACCTTGACTCTTCCCTAAATAGAAAAGAAGATAAATAAATGTAAGATTTATTTATTCAGTCTTTTCATTGTGTCTCAGGTCATTTGACGTGTAGGCTACATCGAAATGTATGGTTTTCTCATCTTTAGCATAAGTCTATGAGAGCATGCAAACTATGACGTGAAGCTGTCACAAAGGTAGATAAAACATGCTCATGCAGACACGGGAATTGAAATGGAAACACAGCAGAGCAATGTGCATGTGAATGATTGATATGTGCACAGAGATGCTAAAAGAAGCAGCGCAACAAAGCGTCCCAAACCAGACTCAACCACCTCTTAGCAGTAAGAGCATGTTCGTCCATGGTGCGTACTGCACCTTTAAAACCTTAAAATGCTGCAAACACCATGCTGATTTGAGGCAATCTCAATCATGAGCAGAATCAATAAAGCAAACACTCATCAGATTCTGTTTGGTTGCTGTTAGAGGGGCCTACACCGATTGATAACAACTCAATCATTTTCTTTTTTTTTGTTTTAGCTGAGCTGATGATCTCAACCTTCCTTTTGTAAATCGTAACGCCAAATCAAGGAGCAGAGGAAGGGTCCAGGCTGACCCAAAGCCAGCTGTTAGGGACAAACCTCCCTCTGCCTCTCTCTGCTGCACCTTAGAAAGGATCCTTTGTGCCAGGCCCCATGGGTGCCTCAGAGCTGCAGTTTTAGCTTTCATTCACACAACCTTGAGCCAATAGGACCCTCACCTATTCATGGATGGGAAGGAAGAAAACAGCAAGAAATAACTTGGTTCAGGGGTAGAATGTCCTAAATGAAATGCCCTGCCATCGTTGAGATTGCTCAAATGGTCAAGACCAACTGAGAGTTCGCCTTTCATGGAATATCTCGCAACGTGTGGAAGAAAAAAGGCAAGGTAAAGCTATCATGCTTTCATTATTTCATGCATGTGTACTAACCGAGTCTGCGGCGTTGGAGAGACGAGGAGGAGGAAGAGGGAGAAGAGGAGGGTGGGGAGAGAAAAGGGAATACTCTGTTAGAACATTTTTGAAAAACAAACAATGTCATTTCCATCCACCTATACTCTCTTTTAACTGTATTCTTAAAAAAAATAAGTCTTAAATTCTTAAGAGTTGCATTTTCTTTTGCATGAGAGCAAAGTCTATAAACGTGTACACACTGGACGAGGGGTAACTACTCTATGCAGAAACAAGACTGAATGTCTTCATGTAGAAAATTAGAATGCACAGTAATCATGTTAAAGTCTAAAAAATCCAATGCTCAAAGAAAACAGCAGCTTAGAGAATATTCGGTGTGAAAGAGGAAGGTGGTCTTTTCGTGTGTTCTGATGGCTGCAAGCTTCATATGGGGCACAAACAATGTGTCAGAGTTTGGGACTGTCAGGACATAAATACACTTATCAACTGTATCTCAAAATGTTGAACAAATGCTTCTGTCAGCCCTAAATCAATTAGGATTCCCGCATTGTTGATTTGCCAGCGATCTGCTTCCCTTAGCACATGTCTAAAAGAGTAGCTGAGGGCCATCTCTGCATGATCAAGCTCTCCAAACTCTGTAATGAATCAGTGAATGAATGAATCTCAGTGTTCAATAGCATTCCATATATTAAGGATCTTGCTGCTAACAGGCCTGAACAGGTAGTTGATGCCCTCGGGACAGGAACAGTTGGCCTGGTACTGCAAACAAGATAAGAACTACAACATATGTGTTGTGTGTAACATATGCTATACCTGCTGTTCTGATTTCTGCTGCAATTATTAATATCATTGAAAGGTGCATTTTAGCCAAATTAGTTTTAATTCCAGCATCCAAAATTGTGAGATAGTTTGCATTTTAATTATCTGACGACAGTATCCTTCATTCATGGACGATGTTTGTATCTTTGTATCTGCACTTTGTTGCAGGTGGGCCTGTCTGAATCTGGACCAGCTGGTCATGGCTGGGTTTGGCACAGCTGGGACCTCCCCATGAACCCCAACACCTCGTGTCCAGTCGAGACCACAAGGCGGCGCACATGGACATTCAAAGGAATGTGAGACTATTCCTCCCCACTTAATGTACTATAGTAACGACAAAAGAAGCTCCATCTGCAGCGCGTATCTTGTGATCTAGTCTGTAAATCGACTTGTGACCTAAATTATGATAAATCACGCAGTAAACTGTGACTGTGAAGAAAGATGTGCACAAGCCTGTTTGGTTACAAAATCTTAAAATACTATAATATTAAGCATTTAGTCTCACTCCTACTTAAGCTTTGAAAAACAGATTTGGCTCTTTTCAAGGTGGAGAAAATCTAATTGGTGCCATGTACATGTTGGCACCAATGGCCACCAGGGGGAGACATTGCTGTTTCCTATAATAAAGCTTCATTCCCTGGACGTCTGGATGGAACAATATGTACAACGCCCCACACCGTTTTTCATCCTATGTCTAAAGGAAAATTCATATTTAGCCTATTTTGATAACTCCACATGCATTAAAAGTTTCGAAAAGACACTAGGCCAACTACTTTAGAGGTCTCTTTCAACGCGACAAAACGGTTTTGGTTTTTTTCAGGAGTGCAACTTCTCCCTCTCGGCAACTAATCAAATCATAATAATTGTATCCTTGGAAAAAAAAAAAAGGGAAAAAAAAGGTGAAGAATCCTCTGCATGAGCTCAATCCGTTGAGTCTTATTCAGCAGCGCTTTGAGCTGTCTTCAGGTTGACCTTGATGTAAGTCCCAATCAAAAGCCAAGCGCAAGATCCTCAAGCAGTGGGACCCGAGAAAAATATCCATCACAGAGAAAGAGCAGATATTCAAACTTACATTGACATGATGCTAGGTATGAAGTTACTGCAAGCAGCAACAGAATCCGGGTATCCACAAAGCTGAGCATGTCTAAATAGACATGCAGACTCCTTGTGCTGCTGAGCCCTTGTTTTTAAACCACTTCAGGCAGGCATACAGTTGTGGTGACACGAGTAACTCCAAACTTAGCAGAAACCTGCTGCCGTGATGCTAGAATAATAAAGTTCTTACAGGCCTATTTATACGGCAGGAGGGTCCCTGGTCTGCGTGTCAAAAGTCAGCCCACCGGCCAATAGGAGAAGAGAAACCCAATCTGACTCCCATCCCTCTCCAGCTCAGACTCAGTCATGTGGTGCTGCGTCTCCCAGCCTCCTTTCCACCAGAAACCGTTTGGCAACGCTTTGGCGATGATGACGAGTACAACGTTTTAATTAGATCCATTCTTTTTGAGGACGTGGACAGCGTCGAGGTTTAAAAGGGCGAAGAAGGCCTACGTTTCCCCCCCTCTTTCACGGGTCGCAGTGAATCCGGAGTGTCAGTACCGAGATGAGGAGACGGGGATTCAACCTTTGCGCGCAGTTTAGGTTTGTGCGTAAAACGTGCCCGTTTTTTGGTGCGCGTCGGGTGGCACCAAGAGGGCCCGTGTCTTCTCCACCTCTTTGGATTTTATGCCGAAAAATAAGATTTAGAGCGAGTGTAGGATCATCTGTGGAGTGGAATGGACTGTTAGTGTTCCGGATCTTTTCTGACAAATTGCTCCCACCTCAGGCTTATTCTTCTATTGCTTTGGAAGTCATTCTAGTTACAACTTTGTTTCATTGTGCAGTATGTGCCTAGCACCAATACCCCTCTTACGGCCATACAGATCGTCGTGTCATGTTAACTTTTTTTTCTCCATACAAGTGCAAACCACATGCACCAAGCGTTTCCTAAACAATTCACTGTGTGTTAAAATAAAATCACGTTTCTGTTCCCATATCTTAAACTTTCTGTAACAATTCTGAACTCTTTAGATCAGTTAAAGTTTATGGATTTAAATAAAAAACACTTAAGTCTTTACTCTGCAACAGCAGTGGAATTCATACATATAGAAACATATAGTGCTGGAGCTTTCTGCTGACAAAAGACAGGTGTGAGGGAGAGCTCTAGTTTCAACCTCTGTCTCTCTCTCTCTCTCTCTCTCTCTCTGATCAGCTCTTACCTGCCCACATGACCAGACATGTCATCCACTCCACTATCACTCCAGCAGCACTCAGCGTGGCCCTCATACTGCCTTACATTGCACACCGACTGTCCATTCCAGGGAGCAAAGCATATTCCTAAGTTAAGTTAAAAGTGTTGAAACACTTGCATTTACACTTAACATTAAGATTAAGAGAAAGCACCTGTGGGCCACTGTAACAAATGCATGATTTTTCTGAAGAAAAACTGGCACAGTGTGGGCAGCCCTGCGTCCTAGCTGGTGTAAAGGATCAGGTCACAGTTTTTCAAATGACAGGAGCAATGAATATAAAAGTAAGTATCCTAATGCAATGTCCTTATGGGCACCTGACCATTGTTTTAAATGGGAGAAGGTTGCTGGTTATCATGGAATAAACCATTAAAATCAGATCAACCGCCCCCCCATTCCCCTTCATCTTATTCTGCTGCTCATACAGGACATTTGCTGCACCCTATATTCAATAAGCTTTGTCAGACAAGACATACTTGTTACCCTTTCCACATGCATTTTATGAAGATGGATTTGCCTCCAGAAACACTGTAAATGTAAATGAGTGCATCTGCCAGGCAAAATAATACGTGTGGAAAAGAACAGGATCTCAACTTTGATAAGTATTCAGATAGTATTCAGGCAGATAATGTTGATGAAAAGCTTATTTCTGAATCATTTTATTATATATTATGCATTCTAAAGCTAAACTATTTAAGCCAATCTAAAAGAGTATAGAGACAATGTAGGAGGTTACATCCTGGTTCTGTTCTATTGCAGTTTACTGATCTATCCCAAATGACTGCACAGCTCTCCTTTGCCTCCTGCTCCCTTTCCTCCCCCTCTGTGCCAGAAAAGAAAAAAAAAAAGTAATTGTTGAGACACTCCCGACAACTTCACCTCAACTCTTCCCTGAGTCAAACCAGAAAGAGAGCAAGAAAGAGAGAGAGAAAAGAAAAGAAGAGGAGGGGCAAGTGAGATGAAATGTGTTTTGAAGATGGCAGAGCTCCCACTCACTGCAGAGTTACATTCTCATGTTTGCTGAGGAGCCGAAGCCCTGATGTAGCAGGAGAGACCAGACAGGCGTCGTAGGAAATCAAAGATGGCTGCAAAGCTCCACATCATCAGACGTTTTGCTCTTGAGTCAACCACATTCCACATGAAACAGTCAATTATGTTGAGTCCCGGTGAAGAGTTGCTCTTCGGAGACATTCAAAAACGTGATTTTTGTGCGTGTTTTATTAGAAGATTGAAACTCTTAAACTTTAACTCTAAAAGTAAAGGGTCATGAACAGGGCAGCAGATGCAACTCAGTGAAACGTTTTCTAATAAATGTGAAGCACCAATCTAAGTCTAAGCTCCAAATACCACATTGCTGTTTACTTGATAATACATTTGAAAGTGACTATCTGCAAATGTTTTAATTGGCATTTTCAGTAGACCAACCTTCTTTTCCCTGAGAATGTGAGTGTGTCCTGTGGGTAACCACGTTTATCACTGTGAGCAGACAGCTAGTTTAGTTAACCTAATGCGCCCAAAAGCTCCAGACGCAGATCTGCTTCTTGATTTAAAGGTCAGCAGTGGTTGCTGCTACAGCTTCTTGCAACGTGACGTTTGATGGATTCAAGCACTAAATCTTAAGCCATTCAACCACATTACTCTGAACTCCCAGGGAACAATCTGGCAGAAGTAGTCAATGGTAGTGACCAGATAAATCATTGTCTTGGAAGTTCTTTGTTCATGATTTTATTCAAGAAAAAAACTGTTTTCAGAGGCACACAATGAAGGAAAAGGGAGCAGAGTGGATTTTAACCAGATCGTATTTTTTCATCCCTTGACCTGAAGATTTTGTTTTTTTGAAAATCATTCAGCCATTTTGAATCTAACATCTTGTGCCTCTCCTCTGCCGTCTCCCACAGTACTGCCAGCTGAGCCTGCAGACAGATTCCTCCAGATGTGCTGCGCTCCGATTGGCTGTTTCCTCACTGGACTCAGTCGCCGAGTCTCTTATTTCCTATTCTGATGCAGAAGAAAGGATTATGGGTGGAGCCGATCCTCTCATGTCGGGGGTGGCTGTCCACCTGTCAGCCAGCTGGTGAGGAAAAGCGCACATGAACCAGTGAGATTAGGAAGAAACAAGATCTGATCAACTGCTGATGGAAATGTATATCTGTTGCATCTTTGATAGCTAAACACCAGAGCATATCTATCTCATGTCATATTGTGGCTTTGAATCACAGAAAAGATCACATGGTAACACTTCAGCCGACATGATGCAAGGCATGAAAACATCTATTAAATGTCAGCATCTTGGATTGAGACATGTTCATGTACAGCATACAAATGTTCTGTGCAGGCTAGTCTTATTATATGGGAAAAAAAACATGCCATTGTGAAATTTCCACTATATCTTGCTAATATATCCATAATATTACATCTCATGACATATAAAGTTTCACAGGACGTCACACTTTATGAAAGCTGCTGGTGTTACATTTTGAACATCAGTGTGACTCCAAAGGGGCGACAAATTACAGGACAAACCAACATAGTGATTCAATATGGTAACAAAAGCAAGATAGGATCATCGCACACTGAGAGGATTGTGTTAGTATTCCTCAAAAATTTATATTTGTTAAATCACAACTGTGTAAGTATGTGAAGAAAGCGCTTCATCAGGTTCACAAACCCAAACCTGAAGAAGATTAACATAAAATATGAACACGAGCCTCATCAGTACCTGGGGGGAAACTCTTTGCACAAAGCAATCCTACCCCGTTGATGCTGAGCCACAATGAGCCTTCTCGTCAGCTTTAATACTCCTTTGTATAGTTTCAAGTCTGTGAAACTCTGCTTTGAAAAGATAATTTTGTTGTTTGGTTGACGATGGTGACAGAGAGCATTAGCAGTTTAACCCATAGAGAGGTCTTCAATGTGATTGAAATGTGGTGATTTTGAAGGCCATAGCATATGATTCACACCAATTTCATACCCATCAAATACATTTAGTGATCCCTGAGGATGGGAACGTCTCAGAAAGATACCTCCTATCAGGACAGAAATGTTTTATAATAGGATAACATCACATGGCGAAACAGGATCTTCATCAGAGTAACTTTGTAAGGATTTGGAATGACCCTTCCTAGGGTCAGTTCTTTGCTTAACAGTATGACATTTTCTTCAACTTTTTATTGTTTGGTATAAATTGTCAGGTGTTACAGAGACTTATTAGGGGTGACTTTTTAAGGTTCTGCTGTTCATAGTGTTTGAATAAAGTGACTGATAAGGGTATGACACCCACACACTCAGACACCATCTGTTGAGAAAGAGAGAGTTAGTGATTAAATAGGAGGAGCACACACACACACACACACACACACAACTATAATCCTTTCACCAATGGAAGCAAAGAGAGAGACGACAGAGATGAGAAGAGATCGAAAAATGGTTGAAGGAAACAGAGACACTGCCCTCTGTGACTCTCACACACACACAGAGAGGCACTAATTAAACAGGGCACTACACACACACACACACACACACAGCAGACATGCAGGGGCGGTTGAGGTTTTCAAATTACAGTCTATATTCCAGGCAGTATTTTTCTTTCTCTGTCTCACCGTTTCCAGTCTTTGTGCTAAGCTAAGCTGGTGGTAGCGCACAGACATGAGAGTCCCAGACTATTCCTTTAAGGTTGTTACAATACTTTTATTCAACACTGTCTAATTGTATTGTTTACTATATATTCCATGTTGATCAGTTCCAACTTTTTCTTGAAGCTACTGCATGATATACTATATAAACTGAGTAAACAAAAAAGCATAACCATTTAACCTTTTCTGATCGGCGGCCATTGTGGCCACAAGTGGCAGTCCCGGATAAAGGACAGACATGGAGTTTTGCTTTATTTCCCAAGTTTCTCTTGCATCATTTGCTTTATGCAAAAACATACAGTGTAGCAAACGCAGAAAAGCCATAAAGTCCACAAACTCACTCAGTTACGTAAGCGACACATGTCACGGTCGCAGGTTGTTATTTGTCTTATTGATTGCTTGTCAAACGTCAAGAAGGTGGGTCCTAACTAAGAAGAGCCTGTCAGAGGACAGATGCCAGAAGAGAGAAAGAGAAAGGAGGAGGAAGGAAACAGAAAGGCAAGAAAGTTGTCTTGCTGACGATAGCAAGGAACTCTTTTGTTGAGATAATGAATGATAACCCTTGTCCCTGAACTATTTTGGTTTAGTTTCAGTATATTAATCGAAAAACAAACTGAAATCAATGCCGTGACACACAGCAGTATCAATCCCTAACAGTAGCTAACATTAGCAATCTGCAGGAAAATCTCTTGCTTATGAATTTAGCTTAACATTTGCAAGAGCAAGACTGTACTTCTTTATTTTATCCAGGTGATAAGTAGCGAATCACCGCTCCTTCAGACAGTCAGTCAGCTTCCTCCTCTGCTCTTTAGTGGAGAACCTGGAAGCTGCTGGCTCTTGCTCGAGTCTTTAAGCACCATCAAAAAGGCTGGATGAGTCAAAGAATTCAGCTCCCTTGTTGGCTCAACAGGCCCGAGCGCATATCAGCATGCTGAGGCCACTGGCATTATTCGTCCTGCTGACTGACGCTGCAGCACCCAGGAAGGAAGGAAGGAAGGAAGGAACTGGGGGGGGGGGGGAGGACTAGTAAAAGGCCGTGATTTTTAAGGAGCTCTCATTTACTTTTAAGTGTTTCAAAAACACCCCGGCCAAGTCTGTGATGTGCCTATGTGTATGAAACGCCTTTTCTCAGTCATTCCTTCCTTCTCTTGCCCTTTGCTGTTTCCTCTCCTACCCCTTGTTTCTCAAATCACTTCACTGTCATCTCTTCGTCTTTGTCTCCCTCCCTCCCTCCCCCTGTCTGTCTCTTCTCTCAGGTTACCACATCTGCAGGCTGTTTCTACTGGAGTGTATTTCTTGAACGTGTAGACTTTAGCTGCGGGGAAGGCGGGGTTATTGAAGAGTTGGTCTAATGTCAGTTTTCATGGAGGGAGTGAGGGGTAGGGGTGACGGAGAGTATAAATATGTGTCAGGAAACACAAGCGAGCACGGTGGAGAAGATGAGTCAGAGGGAATGGTTCTTCCACTGGAGATACACTTACCAAGTCAAAGAAAATACAATTTCTTTTCTCTGGTGCATATGGCTTCAAGCATCTTTCTCATATTGTACATCAAGGGGTATATCAAAATTAAAGCAAAGACACTTCCTCCCTAAAAGCCGTTCTGTCAGTGAAAAGCCGAAATGCTGAGAAAGAACGTGAGAATTGCATAAAAAAAGTAGAAGGCAAGAGGGAGAAAATCAAAGTAGGGAACCTCCCTTGGCTCGGACTAACACATGGTTAGATTTGCCTGTGTGTCCACATGACTCACAGTCTGGTCAGCAAACGCATAATAAACGTGACAGAAATATCCCCGCACAATGTCACCAGAGTCCACGGCAGGCAGTTAATTGCTGTGTAGAGCTGGGCCGTGGTTTGAGAGAGGAAGAAAAGAGTCCAACTCACATGGAGTGGAGCGAGAGAACGCATCTTTTTTTCTTTTAATGTATTCCTTTCAAAAAGGCTGCATAAACATGCTAAAGAGTTGAGTCGATCTTCTCAGGTCAAGGTTTTGGTGGCCATATTCTCCGGAAGCCTACATAAAAATCAAAGGGATTGTTCTCAAGGTGTGGAAAATGTTTTGACAACATCACGAATTCAATCTGATAGTTACTCTCGAAATGGCATCCATTAAGTGCATCCGTTCAAAGATGCTCTCTTCAGATGGGTGTCTATCATCATCTATTCATCCACTCAAGTATGGTGATTTTACATTTGAATGTGAAAATATTTGAAAATGTATTTTTCCCTGTTCACATTCACAAACGTTACGCAAAATCGTGAGCAGTTACAGGGGAACATGTGAGGAACAAATCACAAACTAACTGCTAATTAACAGCCGACGTGATTTCTCTATACCTCTTAATCTAGGACTATTCAGTAGATAATGATACATTACTTAAGAACTGTATCATTACCTTTACTATTAATAAAACCTTCCTGACTAAGAGTAAATCAGCAACTAAATGGCACTAAAACAATAATTACTTGTACTTTCTTTTTCCATACATTAGCATTCTTTGACCCTTTAAAGCAGAGAATTACACAAAATTGTTAAAAGGACTCCATCACATTCACAGCATATTCCATTAATATTCACATCCGTATGTCAATGTGATAATCCCCAATTTAGCATAATCCTTCCACTTCACAGCATGCTAGAAGTCAAAGATGCATGTTGTGCAGGTTCAAACTCAGCTTCGGACTCAACTTCCGGTTCATGGTTGGTGTGGCCACCTTAGGCAGTTGTTAGCCACACATGCCATGTGTGGCTCTATGGGCCGTGACAGTCTGTTGGTTGATCCACCACTTTGGACCAGACTGAAACCAACGTGTACCAGCGTGGCTGCAGACTCTTAGTCTTGTTGAAATATTCTGGGTTAAAACTGTATGTATGTGACTTAGTATTCTAGTTTTAATGGTCAACAATGAAAAATTTCACTAAACTCTCAAACCCCAGAAGGTTTTTTACACTCTATCAGACTCCTCCTAGTTGTAGGAAGTATGGCAGACTTTCATATCCTTGATCCATGCTTGGTTAACTAGCAAATCATTTGCATGGATGTGTAAATACATTATACTTTTGGTTTCTCTGCAGCAGCTGCAAATATTTACATTTATCATATATATATTACGTGTAACAAATTTTTGGAGGAAGCGTTGCTGGGAAACACAGTTTTGCTAGGGAAACTGTCTACAACATGGAACAGTATAGGTCCACTGACATTGCATATTGCTTAGCACATTAAAAAAAAAGAAAATAAATTCAACTGTTTAAAGTTAAACTTACATAGTTTTTTTTAATGGCGGAACTGAGGTTTGCTAGGGTGGGAGATACAGGACCAAGACTTCGCTGAGCAGCTGCGATCATGTTTAGTGAAGTCAGAGTGTTTTGGCTGCTGAAGGGTTAAGCTGAGCTCAGCTATGGTGAGCGGAGGGGAGAGCGCTGAAATCTTTTCCATATTACAGCACACATGAGGAACACATTTAAGTGAGTTCAGCTGCCTGGAGTGTCTCTCTCTCTCTCTCTCTCTCTCTCTCTCTCTCTGGCTGGTTAGGGGCAAGTTCAACACAGCAGTATATCATTACACATCTGGGAAAATGCAGTCGTAGCCCCGGATGACACACCAGAGTAAAGAGAGACAATGCACTCCACAAATTAAAGACACAAGTATTTACCTAATTTAGATTAACAAAATGTCTCTAATACTGCAGGATACAGCATCAAACTACCATTTTGTATCAGTTTCCAGTTGCTAGAACAGAGAACATGAGGGCCGTTATGGAGCCAATGACAGCCTTATACCCTCAGTGAAAAAAGCAGCAAAGCCCTGCAAAAGATGTGAACATGACAAACTGTTGCATTATTATTAAGAGTAATGGAAATATGAGACCTCATCTTCTTTCTCTCCTCCCATCACTTCCCCTCAATAACTCCACCTCTTTCAAATTGCTCTGGTTCCTGCAGTTTTAGTTTGGATGTTGACTGGCCAAGCTTTCAGGAGGGAGGAATCATGCCGTTCTTCTTTTTTTCCAGTATGGAAACTACTGTTTCCCTTCAGTCCCAGGTCCACATACCACAGTAATATTGCTTCATGACTTCCACTGCCTCTAAGTAGTTCTCTCTGCAGACTCCATGTGGCAGAATGAATGGCTGCAATGTCACTGAAAAATCCAAACTTCTCTCCTTCCTTTGCGTTTGTTCTTTCCCCTTTCCATCCCTGTTTCCTTCTTCCCCAAGACACTAGCACACAACGATGGAGTCCCTACAGAGAGAATGATGGTTGGCAAACAAGAGTAATCGGGATGAGGTCAAAGTTGAGGAGAAAAAACCCCTCCACGCGTCATTTAAAAGGCCCACATGTGCCAGGCCCTTCATGCCTGACCTCAACCCTTCCATGTCCTGTAAGGGAAGCAGAGGCATTTGGGGGAACACCAAAAAGAAAGCTCCTTTTTCCATCTTCAGTCACCATTATTTCTTATTTACTCCGTTCTACCAGTTTTGCCAAGTGTGAGATTTGCTTTTTGTTTCACTTCATCAGCTGTCACTAAACCATTTAACATTTATTAGTTCTAAAGTTACAAGGTTATAAAGTATTCTTACATCAATGTCTTTCTTTTCTAAGCCTGTGTCATCCTTGAGGCTCAGGATTTACTTTTGTGTTGGTGATGTTGTATGTATAAACTGAAAATAATCCCCTTGAATTCAGCTTTGCTCGCACAGTCTATGAGCTTTTTGTCAGGAAAAACTCCAGAGCTTGGCCTCTCTGGCTGGCTGCAGTCAGTGTGACAACAAGGAAGTAAAATAACTCCTCCAGACCTCCTCCGCACTTGAATGATTCCACAGATGGGAAGGAAAAAAATGGTCAACAAAGCAGTTCAATGCTTGGATGCGGGAAAAAAGGTTTGTACCTATTTCATGTTGCTGAACAAACTTCTATCCTAGTCTTTGGTTGTAGTATGTCTATTCCTCCATTAGACACAAATAGCTTGGAGGAAATACTAACTTAATCCTGCCATAATTGATTTCTGGCCAGAACACACGCTGTAAACACAACACTGAGCTGGTATAACCTTTTAAGTTGATATTGCAAACATGAAAGGAAATAGTTGCCTACTTACACACACATTTCCTTTCTCTTTTCTCAGTAGCCCCACAGACATACAGGGTGGGTGCATGTTGACATTGTGACTGAGAATGCTGAGAATTTATTGATAGTTTATATGAGTTTTAAGGTTTTATTTTTATTGTACTTCTGGGACAGACAGATATATACATATATATATACACATATATATATACAGTATAAATACCCCACTCACCCATGTGGGTGGTCTATTCCTATTCAGGTCCTCTACAAGAGGCCTGGAAGCTTGAGGGTCCTGCACAGTATTTTAGCTGTTCCTAGGACTGCACTCTTCTGGACTGAGATCTCGGATGTCGTTCCTGGAATCTGTTGGAGTCACTCTCCCAGTTTGGGGGTCACAGCACCGAGTGTTCCGATTACCACGGGGACCACTGTTGCCTTCACTTTCCACATCTTCTCTAGCTCTTCTTTCAGCCCTTGGTATTTCTTGATATTCTCGTGTTCCTTCTTCCTGATGTTGCTGTCACTTGGGATTGCTACATCCATCACTACTGCCTTCTTCTGCTGTTTGTCCACCACTACTATGTCTGGTTGGTTTGCCATCACTAGTTTGTCAATCTCTATCTGGAAGTCCCACAGGATCTTGGCTTGGTCATTCTCCACCACCTTGTGTCCATACGTGGCTCAGATATTCCTGTACACTATGCCAGCCACTTGGTTATGGCGTTCCGTGTACGCCTTGCCTGCTAGCACCTTACACCTCGTCGTTATGTGCTGGTTTGTTTCAGGGGCATCTTTGCACAGTCTGCACCTGGAGTCCTGCCTGGTCTGGTAGATCCTGGCCTCTATCGGTCTTGTGCTCAGAGCCTGTTCCTGTGCTGCCATGATTAGTGCCTCTGTGTTGTCTTTCAGTCCAGTCCTTTCCAGCCACTGGTAGGATCAGCCACTTCTTGTATCTGTCGGTGATACATCCCGTGCAGGGGTTTGTCCTCCCATGATGTATCCATATATACATGTATACAGCTCTGGAAAAAATTAAGAGACCACTCCAAATTTTCCAAAGTTCATTTTACTCAAACACACATAAATAGTAAAACCAGAGAACTGATAATTTTGTAGTGGCGGTCTCTTAACTTTTTCCAGAGCTGTATATACTGTATATATATGTTATACTTCATTTTCAAAGAAGTACACATTCTTTGTACATTTTCAAAATGCCTGTCATATTAAAAATGAAATAAAAATCTATCACAAACCTTAGTTTAGGGTTGATTGAAAACATTCAGTCATAATAATTACTCCCACTCTGCCCTGGATGTAACCATAATCATAAATCCATCCTCTATACACTAAATATACATGTATGGTTCCTACTCATATTAACAAACTTGCTGAATGGAGCGTGATATAACTAAACTGAGAGTGTAATGCACCCAACTCTAGCAAGGGTTCATTCTTCTCTGCAGGCAGTTGTCAGTGTAGTCAACCACTAAAATGGATTGTGCCCTGCCTTTACTGGGTTCTGGGCTTAAATGAGCACTTTCTGCAACCTGCGACCAATCAAACCTCCACCTGCCACATGAAACACTTGGTGGATGTTTGCTGACAGCAATCAGCCTTCCTCAACCTACCCAAGATGTGGCCTGGGCACAGAGAGAGAACTGCTGTCCGTTACAGCTGAAACCCTCTTGTCTGATTTTAGATGTTTTACGACATTCTTTGTAATTGCTTTGCTCTTCTTTCGTTATGGCATTTTATCACCTTTACAGATTTTTTATTTATATATCTATGTATCATTTATTTGACTGACGCTAGAAAGACCTTTCTGCAATCTGAAGTACAATTGGTTTTTACCATCCTACTTTTGTTGAAATTCTCAGTTTTCTAGCACATAAACTGCAAACTCAACACACACTTGAAATAGATGGCTTTTGTTTGTATGTGTGTGTGTGTGGGTGTTGGGGGGTTGGGAATACCATCTACATCTGTCTCCACAGTTGAACATGTTCCATATGTTGTTGTATGTAACTGCGCACTCTGTAGTTAATGGTGTATCTAAACCTTGGTGTTACACAGTGAACAAACTCACTTTTTCTCTTATGTCTTTGATGGTCTTCATTAAATCAACAGTAACCTACCTATTCTGAATAAATCCTAGAGGAGTAAGTGAAGTTCTGAGATATTTTTTGTCTCCATTTGATCACTCTGTCTGGGAGCGGCGTTACCTCTTGCATTTTAGTCTGCTGCTGTGTCATTTTTTCCAGCCGCTAAGCCAGAGGGAGGAGCGCCGGTGAGGTAAAAAGCTGAAGCTATGGGTGGAAGACAGTCTCCTACTGGCAGCAGGAAAACCAGCCGTCCTTAAATCCAAGACCCCAGTAGTGGTGCACAAAGCTAACTGGTTTTGTTGAGAAAAGCTTTTAAATCAAACTGATATAGTTATTTTATTTTAAATGGGCCAAAATGAAATAAAGTTTCTTGACACTGTAAAGTCACTTCTGATAGTTTTCTAATGTTTATTTCTGAAAGTTACTACATATAACATATATACTGTATAATTTAAATGGGAATGTATTGACATTTATAATCAATGTAATTAAAATGACCTTCATCTGCAAAAACCAGAGCCACCAAGAATCAGTAACTGTAAAAAAAGCAATACTTCCTAGTCAAGGTATGTTGTGAATAGGATCTAAATATTGCATGACTTTAACACAGAGTTGTTTTACATAAAACAAATACAAGATGTCACTATAGATATTGAAGAAAAAGTGCAGAATGTAGTCTGGACAACATAAAAAAACTTACTCCTGCTATTTTACCTTTTAACTAAGCAGACTATAGAAACACTAATACCAGAAATAAGCTTAGTAAAACATTATCTTTCTTACTTTTTTAATGACATTTTCCATTCATAGCTCTCCCTTTCACTGTACATATGTGTGTATATATGTATGTGGGTATATAGATACTGTACAGAAGCAGGCATAGACATTCATTATTACAATTACTTCCTTTATATTCTGTTTTGTTTTTGCCTTGTGTACGTTCCATCTGTATATTGTTAGATGTGGAATGGCAAAGGGCACTAATTTCTAACTTCTGATATGTCTTTATTTTCTCACAAATGTCTCAATTTCTTCTTGGTTTGTTCACATATGTCACAGCTCACACAGCTCTGATGGTGATTTTGCATATGCATGCATGATTATGTGGCAAGAAGGTAAGAGCAGAAGTGCAGTTTCTTGAGGCTCATAGGAAATGGAAGGAAGCAAGGAGTTCCTCCCAGATCTTCAGTGGGACCTAAATTTGGACATGGCAGACACTTGGTCACACACAGACATGAACGTGCATGCACACACACACACAATCACACACATCCTCCTCTCCCTGACTAGATTCTGGTTTCACGAGCTCCACATCATCACTTCTCTTTTCTCTCTTTTCTTCCCTGCCTGTAGCGCAGCTTGTCTGGATCCATGGTTTTGGATCACAGTCCAAATGTTAGGGTTTGCTGTCCAGAGAAAACACTGCGCAGAGCCAAGCAAAAGGAGACAAAAGGAGAAAAAAGGCGAGACTGAAGTTACAGCAGGCAACAGTTTTCTGTGTCGTGTGATACTGTTCAGCACCGTTGTTTGTGTTTGATATGGATCCCCGCTGCTTTGTTTCAAAGCTCAGAAAACGATTTGGACATCATTTATTTTAAATCTGAATATAATTGAGAGTCATCTTTCTCTTAAATGACATGGGAGGAGGCCAATCTGATACATGTCCCTGTATACATGCATTAACTGACAATGGTAAGTTTGTGCAAACACTCACAGTGAGTCTATTATATCTGAGGTCAGTGTGCTAGAGGAAAACACTGATAAAATATGACTTATTGTACCATCTGATTTGCATCTGCAGTCCCTTGGCAGCAGTAGCATATAAGCATTTAAAGAATTACTACATATTAAACAATACATTACTCAATAGAATACAAATAATACATACAGCATATGCATGTGCATCTAACAAAATGAATAAAATCAAATTTATTCCCATGCTTCTCCTTTTGAAAATAAAAAAAACGTAATCAAAATTCGACACATGCGCTTAAATGACAATCCGTTTATTATGATGGCATTACAAAGTGTTGATTTAGGAAAGTAGAGTGCACTAATTGGTGAAAATGTGGCTTGCTTCAGGATAACCCCAAGGTGAGTTCCTGCTGAGCGCCTGTAAGCACAGGTACTTTGTTTGGAAGTTAGTGGCTGAGCAAGTTTGTTTATTACAGTCCTCAGCCTGGCCTCATGGTGGCTTGTGGTTTGTGCAGGTGAAGACTGTAACACATCCCTATAGCACAGCGCAGCCTTTACAACTACACGGGTTAATGTGAAACGGAAGTGGGCACCGTATTGATAATGTAAACATGAGACAACCACAAATATCGCAGGCCAGTATTAAAGGCCAAGCCTTTAATGATCTCCTTTATACTATGTGTAGGCTTCTATAACACTGAAGAAAATAATGTGGTGGAAATCCCTGTGAACTTTGTGCTTAAGCTTAACCTGCAGAACAGAGCTTATAGAATGTGCCAAAAGTTCATTTTTCATCACAATAATTAAACACATCAAAACCTGTGTTGACAGTATTCCTGCTTCTGGTACATCTATGAATTGAAGGCCAGGAACTGCAGGACTTCCATAGAAAAGGATCATGTTTAACTAATGTAGCTAATTAGTAAATTGCTCAGAGTTCACTCCGACAGTTACAGACTGCTCCACAGGAGCTTGTAGCTCAGCTTGAAATGCTTTATGTTTCCTGTATAACCCTCTGAATATGTTGCTTTGCATAGCTGTGGAAAAAATAAGTGTGGGTTTTGCTCTGTGAGAAAAACAAAATGCCTCTTAGCACATAAAATGAACTAAATTTGTATTTTGGCATGATAGGATGGCCATGTTAAATGTATCTGACAAACGCTAGCATAACGCCCGTAGTTGTGTCTGGTTGTGTGTACACGTGTGTCTGTCGTTAGAGGCGTGTGAAGCGGTGGTGCTGGCCATGGTTGGTGCTCAGGGTCTTCTCGGCCCCCAGCGCATTAAACTCCCCTCAGCACTAGAGCAAGTTTCTTTATGCAAAATAGTTTGTGTGCGTGCAGGACTTTCAAGATCACGTTTGCATGCTTCTGTTTGTTTGTTTGTGTGTTTGTACCTGTGTGTGAGAGAGTGAATTCGTGTTTGTGTGTACATTCACACCTGATACAAAAAGAAAAAGAAAAAAACACCGCCACCTCACCTGGAATGCATTACATCCTTATGGAGCTAAGTGGTGGCCACATGAGTCTTAAAGTGGCAGGGGCTGTCTTTACCACATTACAGTCATTAGTAAGTTCGCACCCCCCCGTCGGCCGTGCAGTTTGGACTGGCCCGATAGTTACTTAGTTACTTAGTTACTGGTTAAAGTCATCTGAGGCTTTAGGCTAACATAAAACACTTGTCTAAGGTTTTTCATCTTTCTGATTTAGGATCTTTAATTGTTAAGGACAGATGAACTTACACAAATCCCCAACGCACATCAAATGCAACCATCTCTATAATTAGCTCATGTAGTTTTGGTATTTGGGAAGTCATCCTAATTTAACTCTAGGAGGGGTTTGTGTTGATCTACAGTGTATGTAGGCCACTAGATCCAGCAGACTTGGTGTGTGTGTGTGTGTGTTAACCTCCTCTGCTGGTTACATTTGGAGGTTTGGCTGATGATGGAAGAAATTCCATTTGAGAGTTACAGATGGTTTTATTTTTTTTTCCCCCTGGTTTCTTTTGTCTAGTCCCTCCCACTCACCCTCACTCCCTCTCTCGCTCGCTTGCTGTCTTTGTCTCTCTCCCATTTCTTGAGTGCTCAATGGAAAATCACCATCATAGCAAATGCTAGCCTGCGCATCTGTTCAAACTCACTTAGTCAGGCTAAAATGGTCGGTCGTGGCTGGGCCTTCATGCAATCAGTTGTTGTATTTTAAAGCCCTGTCCTTTAAATTTGCCGACCCTACTTATTACCAGGACCAGTATTTTTCACGACAATGACGTGTCCCACTATTTTTCATGACAATGACGTGTCCTTCGTCCTTTAGTCAGACTGTTTATACACTATATGTGTGTGAGTCAGAGGCGGCAAGCATGAACGAAATGGGGGGAGATAAAGAGAGACAGGGGGTTAACTTTGGGTTCAAAGAAGTTGAGAGAAGAGGGGTGAGCGAGAGAGAGAGGTTAAAGAAATAAACGAAGAGTGTGGTGGGGGGAGGAGGTTTCAGGGTAGAGCAGGCAGCCCCATGACATAGCTAAAGCATGAGTACATGCCTGTTGGCTGACGTCCACTGTGAGCGTTCTACATCTGGTTAATATCTACTGCCTCTGCTTTCCTCACTCTACGTCCCTGCATCTTCTTCTTCTTCATCATCATCATCGTCTCCATTGCTTTTCATTTTATGCTCACCTCTTCTGTTTTTGTTCTTTGCACATATTCCATTCCATATCTCCTCTCTGTTGCCTGATTGCTCTTTGTTTCTTTTTCCTTTCTCTTTTTGTCTCTGTCCACAAATACAGACAGACAGAATGAGAAGCAGGAGGAGGCATCTGAACTCATTTGCCCCCTTGATGTTTCAGTGTTGTTTGGAGGAATTTGCTATTTGCCAAAGCCTTTAGTCATTTTGCTCTTATTCTGTAGTTCTACTTTTACCTTTCTCTCACCTTTAATGCTCTTTGAAACTGAAATGTTCAGGTAATGAGAGCAGAATTTGGCTTCTTCTTCATGAACAGACATTCAGTTTGATTAAAATCTAAAAGAACATGTAGTGTAATTAGTTAGCTTAGCACAAAGACTGGAAACAGGGGGCTAGCCTGGTTTTGTCCGAAAAGCTCACTAATTAACACGTTAAATAGTTTCATCTGTACAAACAATGAACTGTGAAAACGACATTGGGTTTGAGCTAAACAAGATTTAACAAACAATATTTAACATGTTGATTGATTTGCTATCTTTGGACAGAGCCAGGCGAGGTGTTTTCCCTTTATGCTAAGCTAAGCTAAATTAAGTGAAGGCTGCTGGCAGTAGCTTCATATTGACTCACAGACAAGAGAGTGTGATCAATCTTTTCATCTAACTCTTGGCAAGAAGGAATATAAGCATATTTCCCAATTCTGACTTCTTGCCTCATAAATACTAAAATGAGCATATTTTGTTGACGTTGCAATCCGGAAAATGTACAGATACACTAGTCTTTTGAAGCCAGTTGTTTCCTCAAAAAGGAAGTGTCCCTTTCATTATCAGCTGACTGACTCCAGTTTGACTTGATGTGCAGGAAAGTATTTTTTTTTTATATTGCATCTCTTCCAAGATATCCTTTAGTACAGGAAAATAACACATATATTCTAGTTTGGAGTTTGCAAGTTAGCCCAAACTTTTTTTTTATTAAGATTAATTTACTATGGAGCCATAAGGTGGCCATGACTTACAATAATGAACCATTTCTACACAACTCAGCAGATGCCTTCAGACTGTAGATGGTGAATTGAAAATATTCAGATTCTCACAAAAACTACTGCAGGTAAAACATTGCTAATTGCACTTTGATTATTTTACTACAGCTATATGGTGCTGAATCCTGCATTGAGCAAATAACAACAGAACAAGGTGTTAGATCCGAAAGCTGAGTGCTGGGTTTATAATATCAGTCAAAACTAATGGGTGACACCATTATGTTGAAACACTGTGGTGGTCCCAACTCGTATTGACTCCCAGCCTATCCAGGGTTTACAGGGGGCGGTGGGACAGGTATGAGCTTGTCTCTCTCTCTCTCTCTCTCTCTCTCTCTCTCTCTCTCTCTCTCACACACACACACACAGTTTTCCTTCTCTACATCTGTCTGTCCTTCTTTCCTCTTTCTGTTGCTGCACTGCAGAAAGGAAAATAAATGCAGACAATGCAATCACTTCATCATATGTAACTTTCAGTGTTTGACCTTAAAGGTGTTTGACTGGTTGGAAACAAAGTTTGTCTTTCTGTCTCTTCCTATTTCTTATTGTAATGTTCCCCATTTTGTCATCTCTCTTTAATCCTCTTCTTTCTGTAAAATAAACACATGCATGCCACACACACACACACTTCATAGCTTCAGGGCGTGTCCACACTTCCACTCTTCACCCAGTTCAGTTAGTTGACCAGATGATCTCCTGCAGCCAGTCATAATGGCAGGGTGGACTCTGAATTTTAGAAAAAAAAAAACTCTTTTCTTTTCTTCCTCTCCAGTCCTGCTTTCTGCCTTTCTTTTTTTTTCCTGTCGAGCTCAAAACTTCGTGATGACCAGAAAATTCTTCCACGTGTCCACTGCTGAGTTTGGATGGAGGAGGGGAAGAACAGAACATGTCTGGTTTTCCTTCAGCTTTTTATTTCTCCTCTCCTTAAATGAAGGTTCTGCACATGCACACACTGCAGCATTCAGAAGTGCAGATAAAAAAAACCCAACAAAAAACACAGCCGACTGGCTAATGAATAACTGATTTAGTCTGGTGAAAGCACTACAAGATTAACATCACATCAGGGGTTTCAGGTTTGAACCTCATTTCTGCATAGAACAAAATGTTGTTAAAGGATTCATGAAATACATGACGTAAACACTGATCCTGGGTAGAAATAAGGTTTAGCTTCCTATAGGAAACACAACTGTAGAAAGGGGTGAAGGTTAGAGAATGCGTTCATTATAGCTTGCAGAAATCACAATTTACTGAGACAAAAAGGTACACAAGAAAGAATGTATGCAGCGTGCAGGAACGAGCAGCAGCAGAGTAGAATAAAAAATGTGAACAATATTTGCAGTATATCAAAAACATATCCAACATGAAAATGCAAGAAACGTCGTTAAAGGAACATTTATTGTTTTTGCCCAGATCTTCCTTCACCACTACACCCACAGGTGGACTTGTTTGTGAATCCACTATAATCTCTGTCTCTTTGTCTTTTTGTTTGTCATGTCCTTGTTTTCTGTTCCTTCTTTTGTCAATACACTATTATAAGCACATGTTTATTAATATGACAAGGTTGCTATACATTAGTGTGCTGATGTGACCTGAGTAACTCTGAGGTCTGAGAGGAGGAGAGAGTGGAGGCGGTCTGCCTGGGGGGGGGGGGGGTTGAGAACGGAGAGAGACATCAGGCTGAGGAGGACAGGCCCCGACTGGTGTGTGTGTGTGTGAGAGAGAGAGAGTGAGCGAGCAAGAGAGAGAAAGACAGGGAGAGATGTCTTGGTATGCTATCTTTCTTACTTTACCTTTATTCATGTTTATCATATTTAAACGATCCTCATGTTTCTGGGTTATTAGTACACTGAACATATACAGTATTAGTAACTCTACAGTTTTGGTGACATTCATATTTTCACTTCAGCTGAAGGGTTTCTGTGAGTTGAGAAAGGTTTAAAATATTTTGGGGCCTCCTCCTGTTAAAATAGTGATATGATTACACTGAATCTTGATTGTGTTAAACAGAAGCCCCTTATAAAGTGGTCATTTCTAAACCCTTGCTTGCATGTGTAAATCATATTTTTATGAAAATGTAGGGAGTTCCATTTTCTCAAATTTGGAATTTGTAGGTTCATTTGTAGGTCTGCCCTGTGATTGACTGGCGACCAGTCCAGGGTGTCCCTCCGCCTCTCACCCAATGTCAGCTGGGATTGGCTCCAGCCCCCTCCCCCCCCCGCGACCCTTTCGTATAGAGAATGAATGAATGAATTTAAATGCATCCGCTGAGCCTGAAGGGAGCAGTGCACAACACATCAGCACATCTTCACTGGCCTTCATTATTAATTAAAGCTGTGATTAAGTAAATAGCCCAAATCAATTTGTGTTAAATTGAAAACAACATTCCAAGAAGTCCGTCAAAATCTGTAATCGTTACATGACTCATATATTATAAAATGTTGTCAACGAAACCAAAGTAGCAAGTTTTCAGGGACGAGAAGTGATTTTTACTCATTGTGACGAATGGCTGCTTCACAGCTGGTCAAATCTGAAGCAATTTCAATTATACATCACAACTGTCTAAACGGCATTACGCTTACAAAGAAAGCTTGCAACATGTTTTAGTCCAAGTATAAATCAAAGGAAGAATACCCTCTTTTCAGAACACTGTCTCACCTCTGATGGATTAAAAACAGATTGTGCAATGAAAATATGTTCATTCTTTATCTTTATTTTGTCAGTCACAGTTTTGTGGTTGATCAGTTTCCTGCCACTGCAGAGAGGTGATCTTCCCTTCAACAAGCTCCATCACATCCATGAAACCTTTGGTAACTCTGCATTTGAATGAAGTTTGAATGTGAAACTTTCTTTTAAGGAATAAAGACTGTTAGAAGGAGTGCGTCGTGCCTTTGAAATGAAACTGTCTGTAATCAAAATTAGCCCTGGGCTCTAGCTTCAGCTCATCCTCCTATTGGATTAAAAGACAGAGGAAAGGACTTTGAAGCCGAGGTGGTTTAAAGAAAATGTATCTCAAAAGGCACGGCACGATATTATGATCTAAATCAGGAAATAATAAAGTGGTGGTGGGCATTGATCCTAAATGCAGGCCTGTTTCCTGTCATTAAAACAAAACTCAGAAGACTAAAGTTCTGAGCTGAGTGTAGTTTATGTATTTTTTCAGATTCTGTCTGACATGTAAAGGAACAAGAGATTTGTTTATACTTTTGACTGAAACCTTAATTTTATTTTTGTAAATCCGCCCTATTCCCCATTAACGCCAGACCATCATCTGTCCGATAATCATTTCTTCTTCTGTTACCATAAGGCTTCAACCATCATGGAAGTGTGAGAGTCGGCTGCTCAGCCCGTCCGTCCTGGTTAAGATAGAGATGTGCTGGGACTTGCTATTTGCTCTGTGAAATGTGACAAAAAGCACAAAAAAGGTCCAACCATGTTTTACTGAAGAGTCTGACCATGAATTTATATTAAAATAGTCTAGACAAATGTCATGTAAAGCAATCATGAAAAACATTTCCCTTGATTATCCATCCAGCAGTGCTACAATTAATGGCTGACCTGCTCCACCACTTGAGTTACATATATATATGTGAGGATATGTGACGTTAAGATATATGAAAGTATTGCACATATGATCTTATATTTCTACAGAAAATTTTGCCCATGTTTGTGCATGAGAACCACTGAACTGTTTGGATGTTATTTTGTGATGCACGTGTTGCGTCTTGAGTGTAGGTAATCAGTACATCACAGACAGATCCGTTACACAGCAGTGACACCTTATTTTGTCTGAAATGAATGAGACAAAGCATTCAGCCTCCTGCTTTGATTTAATACAGTTAAGTTCATCAACAGGCCATTAACCTTCTGATACTTTAAGATATTAAACACTGAAAATAGGATTCTGCACGTCAGGTCGTGAAAATCATCCATTTCAGGTTTCACATATTAATAATGAATAATAATTAATCTTCCTTTTGTTTTGTCAGACCTTTTCAAATATCTGTTTCAAAGGGTTAGTAGACTTAGTCCATGAGGTATATTAATATCTGACTACTTATTAGAATAGCTGGATGTCGCCATCTTAACATTTTTGATGGAAATGTTCTCAGTGTCAAACTGTAGGAGGGAAGTGAGACACAGATGAAGTTGCAAGATTTTAGTTTTAGTGGAAATGCTGAGAAAGAAATGCAAAAGACATAGAGAGTGAGAGAGAGAGAGAGAGAGACATCGACGGCTTTCCAGCATGTAGTCTGAACTCTAAATCTGCAGCCTCCAATCTCACAGATCTGGTTTTCTTCCAACATTGCTGGAATTCGCTCCCCTTTTTTCTTCTTCTTTTTCTTCTGTTCCTTCCGTCTTTTCTCTTCCACGTCTGTTGACCAAGCCCTCTGCGGCAGTAACTGCATTTGACACAAAAAAGTAATTCAAGTTGTTTTCTGTGCACTGTGTAGGATTTGATTAACAAATGTTTGTGCGTTTCTGTAGGTCATTACAAACTCATGCTATGTTCAAGCCTACAACATTTTAGCACAGATCCCAAAAGATAACTACCTACCCTAATTAAAAAGCTAGATCACTAAGTGTAAACATCATGCAGCTTCAATGAAGACGTGGAACAAGCCAACATAAATTATTCATATCACAGCGTTGGAATGAGATGATTTTAACAGCCTTAAAGCTATTTAAGGGGAAATTGTGTTTGATGGGGTTAAAAGAGCCTCACAGTAAAATGGAATGTAGAATCTTTCCTCCAATCCTTTGATATCATAATTTTTTTATAATGATGTGATGCACAGTGATCATTTCCCTTCGCACATGCTTGGAGATGACGTGGCTGGGTAAGGCTCCTGAGACAGTCTGCTGCTCGTGGCTCAAACCAGTTTCTAAAAGAGAACAGGAAAGAAAATAAAATCTTAATGACAAGACCTAGTGGCCAAAGTGAACTGAGAGCTGGCAGCGTTGGATTGCATTTCCCTGCTTCTGCCCACCTATTGTGGAGAACAGTCAATGTTTAGGGAGGGACGTCTCCACCTTAGAATAACATGGCATTAAAGTCAAAGATGACAATTCACAGTCTCCTTTTTTTTTCTCATTTTCTACTTATCTGTCACTGTGGAAACTTTCTGCTACCTGGCTATTCACTTTATCGCTCGGCTTCATCTTTTTGTCTTTCTTTTCCATCACTACTTTATTCTGATAAAGGCACATTATTTCTCACTTTGGGGCACTGTGTCTCACAATCAGGACACTTCTTTAAACAAAATATACTCCTTTTATTTGTTCTAAAGAAAATTTATTTTGTGCTTTTTTTGTGTGTGTGGTTTTTTCTAGTCTTTTCGGTTTTCTTCCTAACCAGATGTGTTTCTCCTCTTGGTCTCCCCCTGTGCAGGCCCCCATGATTCATTTTCCACAGACATCTTAAAAGGTCCAAATCTCTCCCCTCCCCCATGCCGTTTATTCCTCCTCCCTTTCCCTCTTTCTAAGAGCTCAGACTCCCACTGCTGGATTGTCTCAGCCTGCAGTGCTTGTCAGGAACGGTGGAACGAGAACTCAAAAGAGGGAAGGAATGAAGCTTATGTGGAATCTCCATAGCCAAAGGGTTGGACTTTTGTAGATGATCCTCACTCTGTCGTTCTTTCCTCCTGGTGGTCAGAGGGGGGAGGTGGGATCAGCCTGCCCAGGTGCTGTTATGGGTGTTGGTGGGTGGATCCACTGGGTGATACCCTCAGGGAGGAAAACACACCTCCAGAACAAGGGGCAGTGATAAAGTAGGAGGACCGCTTTTCTTATGGGCTGCTTTACTTTCACTGATGGGAGAAAAAAAAGTGGAGGAGAAACCTGCCCCTCTTCATCCTCCTCCCTCGTTCTCTCCTCCCTTTCCCACCCTTCCCCACTCGTCTCTGTCTCACCCAGACACACTCCCTGCTTCCTAGCTCCTCACATTCCAAAGGGGATGACGCTTCTTTGTGATTGGTGGAGGGCTTTCCTGGCTGGAATTTGATAGGTTTAAGAGTTCATGTCATCATGGTGGTGATGATGATGATGATGCACTCATGAACTGTGTGTTAGCAAGGAATAGCTTGACATTTTGGGAAATATGCTTACTTACTTTCTAGCTGAGTGTTAAATGAGAAGATTGATGACTTTCGCAAATAGCTGCTTGTTAAAAATGAAGCTACAACCAGGAGACAGTTAGCTTAGCTTAGCATAAAGACTGGTATCTGGGAGAAACAGCTAGCCTTGCTCTGTCCAAAGATAAAATTAATCCATCTACCAAGACCTCTAACTCACTAATCCCATGCTGTGCTTCATTTAAAAAAGACATGGTGTAGTTTTACTGGGGTTTGCTGGACTATTTCTTGGCCAGGCATACTGACTTCCTGCTTTCTCCTATAGCTGCCTGATAAGACTGCAGGAAAAACAAAAATGATATAGCGTCTATGACAAACTAGTCATTTATATACACGGAATTTGATCAGAGGTAGGGTCAAAGTATGAAACAACACAGGAACCGTGAAAATAAAATACAGAACACATCATAAACAATACAAATGTTGCTCATAGTATCCGGTAGGGTCCTGTGTTGTATTGGATAGTAAGGTGCTCTGACACAGGATGTCCGTGGAGTTGATGTCTGTTTATTCTGACAATGACAAAAAAAGAATACAAATGAAATACATATAAAGGCCAAACAGGGACTTAGTTTGTCAACATTTAGCGGTTAAAAAATTAACTTTTTAAGTGACCATATGCAGAAACTAGGTTTAGAAGCCTTTATAGTTAGGTAATAGGTATATTCTGACAGATTATATAAACAAGAGGTTGCTGTACATTGCTATACATATGAGGAAGTTACATAGGTAGAACTTTCACAGAAGGGAAAGCATTTCTGCACAAATCCCACATCTGGATCCATGGGAAGTGAGTGTATTGGTGTTCCAACCATACCTTGTCTATACAGACACGTGGCCTGTGATTGTACGTTGAGAGAATTCCCTTATTTCAACAGCAACAAACTGCCCAATTGAAAGGTGGGCCAAGGAGGGGTGAAACCCACAATTACCTGCCATCTGCTCACACACTGATCTATATTCCCTGTGTGACAAACCTTCACATGGGGTTACAGTGAAACCTGAAATTCTCATGTCACTGAAATGTGTTAGAAGCAAGTAGGAAGCACAGCATGAAGTAGAGTTTTAACACATTTTATAAGCTATTGATTCTTACCTACATCAGCACCAACGCACGTACTGTTTTAGACTTTAGCCCTTTAAAAAAGTAATTTTTTCGGATTTCTCTTCTTGGTATACGCAGATATCCTTTAAGTGGTAATGATAATATGGATTGAAAGTCAGAAACACTCCATTTGAAACCATGAGCCACAAGAATAACAAGAGTTCAAACAAGTCATTTTGCAAAGGTCAAACTGCTTAAATGAAACAGCTTCTTCACTGGTTTGCAAGGATTTTATTTATTCCACAATCTTCTTCGATATCCACTGACCTTATAGATGCTCCTGATTTATTCAACAGCCAAGTTGTCCTTATTGGGGGTTAACAGGAAGTTCCACTTTAATAGGGCACCCTGATCATTGTGATAAAGCCTGTCTGCGAGGAGAAAATACAAAGAGAAGAGAGGATCGTGCTTTGGAAACACCATAAGTTCAGTCAAACCAAGCAATCCTCCCTTATAATACTTATGCATTACTTTGTAGTACTGCTATTTCATGGCGACTATGTTCATTTATGGCTTAATTTATAAGAAAATGCCCTGTGTTAAACTGTAGTTAATGCCGTGGGATGTGGCATCATATAGATAGTGAAAACTGAATTGCATGATACAAAAAGCCCCATTAGCTAAAGTGCAAACAGCAGTTAAAGCGGTTTGAAAGTTAATGATTGTTTAGTTACAGCAGACTTATTAACGGTTGCACAGAGCTTTCCTCGCACTCATCCTCAGATGAACCCAGAGTCCTGTCATCCCATCCAAGGGCTACATCGGACAAAACCTCCTGCCACGTTGTCTCTCCTGTTCTCTCTCCCCTCCTTCTCTCTCAGTCTCTCTGTCTCCTCCTCATTCCCTCGCTCTACTATTCCCCTTCTATTTCTCACTGTGATTTTTTTTTTTTTTACATCTTTGGTCTGCTTCACCATTTTTTCACCGTCTCTTTCTGTAGCCTCTCCCTCTGATGATACCTTGTTTCTTTCTTTTTTTCTTTCTTTCTGTCTGTCTGTCTGTCTTTCATATGATGTGGGATGAAGGGCGGGTCAGTCCAGTCGACTTGCTTCCTGTGCTCTGAGCCGTCTAAATGCCGGCTTGGTGACCACACAGCAGTGCATGAAGGGCGCAGTGATGGTTCAGCTGCTGCGCCTCAGTCACAGGCCATTTTCACCGAGCCGTGCTCTCTCATTTTGCCAGGACTCTCAGACAGACACACTGTTGGGTCCCATGAGCCTCCACACACAAAATGCATGCTGCATGTTCACGTGCTGCATGTTGTGCAAAACCATTTTCAGTTCCAGTAGTTTGATTGAGAATGCACAAACTGAAACCTTGCTGTGAAAAGTATATTGGCCTAGAAATGTGTGAAGAAGTATTAAGTAAGAAGTCTTTTTTTTTGTCATGTATCTATCAGCTATGTATTTTACCATAATATAATATACTGTGTACTGTAGTTGTAATGGAATTCTGTTCCTTCCTCCTTTATCCGTTTTTCCTATTCTCCCCTTCAGGTGTAAATCTGTCACATAAACTTAAGAGTTTTTCCAAAGCAAACTGCAATGTTAGTGACCTAATTAGCAGCTTTCTTGATGCAAATTCTTCCCTCCCCATGCATTTAAGCCTTAACTGATGACGTGCAACACAGGTCTCTGGGCACAATCAAACCAGGGATGTTGCAAATATACATTATGTTTCTTAACCACTAGACTGCCAGGGTGCCTTTATGCATCATGAGGCCTTACAGTGAAATATTCAGTAATATTCTACTGTATCAACTAGATATTTTTGCTAGGAATGTACAGTGCTTGAGTTCATAGGGATTCATAGGGATTAGTCCATGAAGGTGGCTCTATCAGAGGACCTGAAGGCCAGACCGAGCCTGCTCCTCCTCCACAGATGAGACGGTGTAGCCTCATACATGTTACATCCTGTGGATTTTGTCTGTGTTTCCTGTTTTATTTTGAAATTCTGCCTGTCTTTGATCTTTTCCCCCATTTTGATTAGATTTAAGCCATTCATTTACATTTCATACTGTTTGCACCCCCTGATTTCATCACTGCTTGCCCTGTGTTCAGTTTCTGTTTTGTTGTTTTTCCCCTGTGGATGTTCCTCGTTCTTATGTCACTGGACCTGGACTTACTGCCCAGTACCTGCAGTACCGGCATGTAAGCGCATTTACTGGCAATAAATCATTGAGCTGCTGGGTCATTGCCCTGCTTCCGCTACATTGCACAATACAAAACTCACAGTTAACTTGGGCGCTCCACTTTGACTCATGAAGTCAAACAATATCCAGATTTATCACTAGGAATGTTGAGAAAACAGAGTAACCTGCAAAGATGTAAAGCACACAGCTTTTCTTTCCCTTTCCTGTGATCTACCAGGTGGAAATGCAGAAGCACTTGGGATTGTCCAGTCGTAAATGCACATGCTTCACACACGCATGTACACTGTTGATCAACCATTACAGGTCATCAGTCTCCGGTGTCTAGACTGCTGTCTCTCCCTAAAGCTCCAGTAGGCTACAGTGATCTAAACTGTAGTTCTTTCTACCTGCTCATTACAACATTTAAAGATATTTTGGAGAATCATACTAGCATTTCACCTCAAATGCCTCTGGCAACAAAGTGAGAAACGTGAAGCGTCTAAACGCCTCCCACAATCCTTTCCAGGGATCGCCACAGCCATCTGCAGACAAAAGACCAAAGAGGAAACTGAACTGCTTCTTCCAAAATAAATAGTGAGACTGGTGCAATGAAAAACAATAAAGATTAAAACAAGGGACAACCATTTGTATAATTCCTCCAAGATCTTTGCATTCATATTTGTCAACTTTATTCTAATGTTTCATCCAGTAAAAATGTGTTGATTCTGGAAAAATTAGTCAAACCAGTACTTAATAGTACCAAAATACTTTCTGACTTCATGTACTGTTTCCCCCTCTGTTAACTCCAGCCTTGCTGCTGCAAGCTTTTTTTCTGTCCTTTCATGAGTGAGAGAGCAGCATCCTCTTCTGGTTAAAATGCTCAATAAACAAGACACTCCCCATGTTGGATTCCTTACCATTTTCTTTGTCTTTGCTATGGATTAGATTGGAAAACTACAGTAATCTGTATAGTTGCATATAATGGTTTTAACTCCAATAATGCAACATGGAAGGAAAAACTTTGGTTTTTCTTTTGCACACGTATATACATATTTCTTGCCAGAAATATAAGATCACATGTGTGAAGCATTATTATAGTGTCCTGTTCACACAAAGCAGCTGCGTAAAAATTGTCACATTGTCCACTGGAGGGTGCCACTGCATCACGCACTGTACCATCAGCTAGTGTTGCAAAAGCCTTCACAAACTGCCTGCCGATTTGTGAAGCATTCTGTAAAAACAGGTTTCTAAAACTCTGTCCAGCTTGTCAGTTGTTGTCGTGCCTTTTGCTGACGAGCTGTGCTTCTCTTGTAATTGAGCAGTGCACATGTACATTCTGGACAGGTCACAACCACAGCCTGCTCAGTTGGTTACTTCGTGTCCCCTGGAGCATCCAGAGATGAAGTGTTTTAAGATAGCACTTAATTTCTTTCTGCGGCCATCACATAATAACCTGTATTTACCCACTTGAGTGATTTCCAACACCAGTTTATGTGTAATCCCTTCTGGGCAGTAGAGTATAGTCATTTTGCTCAAAGGAAAACACAAACAACTTAAAATCTGTGCCAAGAGTTCTTGTTCATCTTGTCTCTCCGCTTTCAACTCAAACAACCCCACCTTGTTTGAATCCTTGAAAGCACTGAGCATGTTGAAATAAATGAAATCCTTTTGTCATGAATCTTGAAAAGGCTGTTGTTTACACCTAACCTTACAGAATCTCTGGTGCGTTTCCCTACTTATTCTGGCTCATTTGACTCATGGTGTGAACCAAACAACCGCTGCTTGTAAGCAGACCTGACTCATCTGCTGCTCACTGGTTTCATGTTGTGGAGACAAGATGCACCGTTTCCTCCAGGATCCATTTGAAGGCTCCACTAAAAGTCACACTCGCATCCAAATATTTCTTTGTGACAAACCAGAGAAAACAAATATAACTTTCCAGCGCAGCATGACCTAGCTGTCAGTCAGCTGAGTACATTTTGTTTTGATTTTCTCCAGCGGGTGTGTATGGCCTTGATGACGCAGGATGACAGAAACTGCCCAATGACTGAGTGATCTGTTAGTCCATGTTTATCAGCAATACAGTATGTGGCAACAATAAATCATTTTCTCTATTTTAGGTATCAACTATAAAACAGATTGAGATGAATCACGTGAGGAGTCTCTGTAGTGATTTACATGCTCAATACATTGCAGCAGTTTAAATCATTATGATGAAGCCATCTGTAAGTGACAGTGGATGAATGTAACATTAAAATGTGTCTCTACTCCTCCCATGGACATAGTGGTACAAACACATCAGTGGTAGGAGTATTCAGATTCTTTACTTTAATAATACTAGCAATACTACAGTGTAAACACACACCATTGCACGTTAAAGCCCTGCATTCTAATTATTACTTAAAGCAGCTATAATATATTTGTAAATGACAGTGTGAAAGGCTCATCGTGACGAACCCACAGAGAATTACCACCTGGAACTGCAGCTCTGATTTAATGAGCTTTATAGTGAGTTTCAGCTCACTATAAAGCTGTTTAACTGTTTTAGTTCGCTCTCACTGCTCTCACACTCTCATTTTCGGCCGCAGCAGGCAGCTGTTTTCAGTGAAAAGGCTCCAAAAACTCACTGTGCACAACCTGCTCAGCACCAGGCAGCAGACAGATGCAGTTAGCAGCTAGTTGGTGGACATAGTGGAGCATTTCGCAGCTAGAGAGCCAGATTTTGATTCTGAAAAGCATAAATATTGGACTTGCATTTGCCAGGTGGACAGAAACATGACTCCAAAGGAATGATATTGATGTCCTGTCACTGCTGGATGCGTAACAGGTGATGATAAAGGTGATAATGTGTTGTTCTTGTTTGCACTTTACCCAAAGTGGCTAGAAAAACTGTAGCTTTTACTACAGTGCTTGAGTAAATGTGTTTAGTTACATTCCACCATTGAAACACATAAACATACAAACACATTATGGCATCTGCTCAAATGTGTACTGTTTTTAATCTTTATATGATGAACAAATTCTATGAAATGGATGTTAAAAATGCCACACTTTTACATGGAGATCAGAACTATGTCTTCCTGAAGCGTTCCTTTCATTATAGTACACTTAAGTTAACGTTCTCCCTCTTTCATTCACAGTTTCCATTATAGAGCATGACATTGATTGACACTGTTCTAATGACAACTTCACTGAAGCAATGCCTCAGTGGGTTCTCTTAAAACACATTACTTTTTCTATAAACTCTTTTTTTATTACATTACAACATTTTCATCCAATATCATCCTACACTCCCCTGGATTTTTTTCTGATCTGGCTGCTTTTCTTATTTTTTTGCCAGATAACACTACCAATATGGGAATAGTGGCATATCAGTTTATTGTTACGGATATACTCAAGGCAGCCACATGTGGTCTGTGATGTCTGACGTCTTTTGAAAGCAGAACAAACCGTGTACGATCTAATCTTATTTTGATTCACTTCTCTGGAAGACCTCTTCTCTAATTCTAGTCTGATGTACGATAGGATGAGAAACACCCTGCCGTGTTCGCTTCTCCTGTCCCTGCTTAGCTGTATTTACCAAAGGTCTCGATCAGTCATTCAAGAGTCACCAGGAGACTCAATAAGGAAATGAAAGCTCGATCTGCATAATTTGGAATTGTAAATGCGGTCAGATGCTCACGACAGCAGCCATACATAAAGATTAGTTTTGAAAAGTGTCAGAACTTCATAGACAAGCTTAAGGGAGGAGAGAGGCACATATCAGCAGACTAGAGACAGATGGGTCACCAGGACACTTGGATGATCATGCGTATGATAATTGGCTCTGTTAACTGAAATGTGCCCTTGAGGAGAAAGTATTTTGGGGGCTATAAAAATGTAATTTCAGTTGCTGGATAATGGGCAGTTTAGTGGATATTTTGCCTAATTAACAAGCAGGGAAACAGCAGTACAGCATAGTTTAAAATAATTTGCAATCAAATATTATTTTTTGCCATGTCTTCTTGACAACAAACCTTTTGCTGGAATAGAGCATTTTCACTGTCATAGTTTCATTTTCTAAATGTATAATGAAATAGCTTGTTCAGATGTTTATAGCCCCATCAAACATTTCACTGGCAAATTTGTGCAGTGTGACCCATGCAACACAATGACACTACAGATTATAATAATAATATAGTATGTCTGTCATAATACTCTATAATCTTGTCAACTAAAACAGTTTTTTTAAATATGTATGGGCGGAAAAGGTTTTAAAAGCTTGCATGAGCATGAGCTTTTTACTTATGGACACAAACATTTTGAGGGAAATGTTACTGCTGGCAACACTATCTCTCCTGAGTTCAGACTGCACCAGCTCTTCCTAAATTCAAACTGTAACGTTAGTGTTTACTAAGTGGAGGTTTAACGTTACGCATAACTAAATTAAAACGGGTTGCACCTTACAATGTAGTTCTTACATAAAGATTAGTTGTTACTATTTACACATGCTAACTTTTGTGTAGCTGCCTGAACCAACTATCAAAGGTAACGTTAGCTTGCTAATGTAGCACTGCCCATTTAACTTGAAGTAGTACAGATCGACGTATTTTAAATTGCATTTCCCCCAAAACGCAACACACTTTATTAACATTATGTTAATAATACAAAATGACCAAATAGCATCCGTTAGGTTTTTGTAATCACATATTTCCTATTCATTCTAAATTGTATGATGTATGTACAGATAAAAACTAAAACAATGTCATGTTTACAAAGGATCTTTTAGTTTAGTGTATTACTTGGCATCCTAAAAGTGTTACTTTGAAAGTTATGTTACAGCTTGTGATGCTACAGTAACTTCCTGTTCACTGTTCACTGCTTTTGATTGGCCTCTGCTTCATATGTTACCTAGCGAATGATTTCTAACATTTTTAAGACATTTCCTCAGTTTTAATGGTGCAGCACGATTTAGTAAACCACTAGTTTTAAACCAGAACTTAAGAACAACTTTATACACAAACTTAGTAATCTATGTATTAACAATGCTCATTCATTCTTTTCAAATTAGCAATCTCCTGCTCATATATCTTGTGCCACAGTGCAAACATTTAAATATGTATTGCACATGAGATTGCAAGTCTGATGAGAGAAAGTAGTGTTTATGTTTCCTGACATGTGTAATCAAAAGGCATTGCCACAGCACACACATGACTTTTTATTTGTAGTTGGGAACATTCTTGTGTTAGTTCTGCCTGTTGCCTCTCCATGGCTCAGTCCTTAACCTCCCTAGACCCTGATTATTGTGGACATGACTGATTCATAGACTCGTTAATCTTTTCCATAAATTCAGTCCTTCCTGGAGGGAGACATAAATAGCTATGTGTCCTTATAGCATCACACCGAGAGTGTCCTGCAGACGTTGCACTTAATCATCAGTCATGGGTCCAGACCATCAGGAGGTCGGCTGTTTTCACCTTCCCTCCTGTCACCCAGAGTGGAAGTGCGCAAACACCTGATTAGCTCACTGTGAGTCCATGGCACATCCAGGGCCCAGGTGATTGGTGTTGATTTGATATGAAGATGCCTTGTTCTCAACACAGTACGAGGTTAGAAAACACGTACACAACTTGTTAGATTATCATAAAACTGTGAAAATGTAAAGACTTCAACTCAGTTAGCAGGGATTGTGTTGCGTTTTAGCAATAAGTAATTCAGTAAATTGTATGCATTGTTATTATTATTATTTAATACATCACAAAGTGAAGGTGCACCGAACATGCAAACCTCTGTCGATGCCAATCAATTTTCAAATGAGTTCAGTTTATTTAGTGAAAGACATACTGTTGATGTGTGAAATTAAGTCTCTATGTCAGTTACATTTCACAGCAAAAGGCTAAAAAAATGCATCTTATCTGTACAAATCTCTTTCAATTTCAAAGAAAATGTAGCTGCTTCAGTTTCTCATGATCACCGTTGTCTGTTAAAATGTGCACCTGTGCACTAACACAAACTTGCCCAGACTCCCGTGGGTTTTACTCCAAATTATTTTAATATAAACAATATATTTCAATAAATAGTGAACATCTGGCACACTCTACCCATCTAGTTTTTTTTTTAAATGTTGATCCATGCTTTCCACCTGTGAAGAAATATCTGAGGTGCACCTCTAGGTTTTGTACACAATAACATATAACACATATTTGTGCAGTATTATATTTCCTTGAAATGAACAGCTGGCACTACCTGAATCAGCCGTGTTGTTTACAACCTGTTTTCCCCGTAATGCAGAAATGATTATTTCCCATTACAGTAGCCAGCTTGGTTCTGGCAACCAATGGTGAACAATCTCAGCCTTGTTTGACATCTGGCACTGACCTGAATACAACCTGGGTAGAGACGACAAGGAGATGGCAAATCACCTTCCAAGTATAGAGCAGAACAAAAGGCTGCAAGAGGACACACATTCAGAGTTAAATATACGGACTGACGCAGTTAAAGCCATTAAAAACAGCTCAAAATTGAAATGAGACTTAAATTAAATTTAAAATGTAATTACATTTTCCAAGTAAACAATTACCATTAGGCTTTATGTCATCACTGGGTGTGGATTGGAACGCCTGTTACTGTTACTGGCTGGAGAAGGAAATCTTTTTACGTTGACTGACGACATATTTGCGCAAATCTACAGAAGTTACACTAATCACTATAAAATCCTTCTCTCTGCTGTTTCAGTGACAGTGGCACAGGATTATCCTGTCAGTCAAAACCAGCCATATTGATTTTTCCTTTGGCTGTATGCAACAAAAGCTGTAATCACCACTGATGTCATATTGTGCTTGTATAATGGTCTGTATCTTCCTGCTGATCGCTTTGTGTTTCGCCGTTGCTGTTATTCTTCATGGGCATTGTGTTTCTCAGCTGCCTTGTGTCCAAGATTCCATTTCAAAGCAGGGATCTTGTGCACATTTGAATGATAATCCAGAGACTGAATCCCAGAGACAAGGGGCAAGAGATTAGATTCTGTGGCTTTGGTTGCAAAACAAGGCCTTCAAATGAACTGTTCAACTTTCACTCACAATATGTCCTTAGAAGCATCTGCCAGCACTTTGTTTGCTAATGTTACATCATCCTCGCTATGACTCGTCAGACCTGAGCCTCGCCTCAACTTCTTATATATTTAAACATAAAGCTCTCCTGGGCTGTGGTCGTGTCCCCAAGCCTGCAGATCTGAAGTTGTGGCGTTGAATATATTGCGACAAGAGAACGTTGGGGTGGGATTGAAGCCAAGGCACATCTCCACTGCGGTAGGGCACAGTGTCGAAATGAGGGGGGAAATAAAAGAAGATTGGAAGGCACGAGCGCTGAAGAGAGCATACACCTGCATACGAAGCTTGTGTTTGCGGTTCAACATCTAAAAGAGAGAGGGAACAAAAGGAAACATTCCCTTATATCTGCTCATCAGTGTCCAAAAAGCTCTGGTGCCTGCTGACTGATCACTTCCATAGCATTTTTTTCTTTTCAGCTTTTCATATCAAAGCTCATGGCACACAGCATTACACCTTTTCCTCAAATTGCCACTATGAATCTACTTGGCGAAGGAACTTTTAAGTGTGTTCTGTTTTTTATCTGCTTGTTTTCGGTGAGCAAGTCACAAGAGAGACAACTCATTAATCTGTTAATCAATAAATGTCTCCTTGTACAGCTACAACTGGGAATTTAAATGACTCTCGCTTGTGCAAAAGCAGATTATTGTGGATTTGTCCGGAGGTCTTCAGGATACATATAGCCTGTTTTAGTTGCCTGAGTGTCACTAACAGCTGAAAATGGACTGGGACTCTGGAGGTCTGAATTGTCAGCAGACTGAGATGATTGGAACTGAGTCATTTTAGTACTTTTGATTGGTCAACTAATGACGCAGCGGCATTTATTTCTATAATGGAGTTGCATGATAAGGGCCGAGTTGTATTTTTGTAATGATGACATTTGCTGTCCTTGTTAACCTTTGATACTGAGTAAAATGTCCCTTTTTTGGCACATAGGGCATTTGTCAGTACGCACTGTGACGCATATCAATCCAATGTTTTTCTCTATCCGGTTCTCTTTGTGAACTAACTGGAAATAAGAAAAACATTGCCTGGAGTTCAAACACTGTGTCCTTGGAGTGCTTTCAAATCTGTGTTGAATCGGTGAAAATGCTGCATTTTCAATATAGGCAGAAAGAAGCTCTCAGGAAGAGAGTCGAGTGCAAAATATACTAAAATATAAAGTCTGTAAAAGATGATGGCTTTTGGCTGAAATAACACACCAGAGAAATTGAACATCTTCTTGTCTTTTATGTCTTTTTATTCTCCATGAGCCACACTTTTCACTTCAAAACAACAACAACAACCTCTTTATCTGAGATGATGCAAACAGATGCAGTGTGACACTTCAAGGACATTTGTAGAATAACTTTAATTTCGGCTACATGCTTTGCATTTTTGTCTATATGCCTCAGATATACTGTGAAATAGGTTTCTTACTGATAAAGTCAGGCAACTGATCATGTTATTTCTGCATAATGTCAGAGTTCTGGAGGTGTGGACTCGAGTTGAATGACTTAGACTCGAGTCAGACTAAAATCTCGAATTTGATGACTTTAGACTTGACAAAATAAAAAAGATACATTATTTTAATTGTGTCACAGGAAGAACTTACCCAGGCACACCTGATCATTTTGCTTCTACACATAATTAAGGTCACTTGAAAGTAATAAATACAACTAGACATGTAAAATTCCACAGAAATTTTAAGTGTGCCTGAAGTGCCCCTGCGTGACCCTAGTTGGTCTTGACATAGGACTTGACTCAGGAGTTCCTTGTGACTGATTGGCAAAACAATGACGTTGAAACACCTCTGCAGAGTGCAGTATCAGAATATCTAAGGTCCAAACATCAGAATCACTGCTGTCTTCACAGGAGACCCCAACATGCCAGAAAGAGCCCTGATACCTGTAACCCTGTCCCTCAGATTTAAAAACAGTCAGGAGTTAGCTTAGCAGTTCCTAAATTGGCCTTGAGAATCGTATAATCAAACAAAGGAGGAGAAAAAAGGGGCTGAAAGCTGCCATCTTGACTTTTTGCCATCTTTGTTTTGAATCACAAGGACAAAGTAAAGAGGAAGATTGTTTTCCCACCATTTCTGTTTATTTGTTTTTTCCCCTGATAGTGCTCCGATGACTCATTGTTTGAGCCGGGCAAGGGATGTTGGGAATTTCCATGGTGTCATCAGAGGAATTAACAACACTGTGAAGAGATGACCTTAGACTAATTAGGACGTGTCTGTCTTATTAAAGTCTTTTCATGTGTGTGTGTGTGTGTGTGTGTGTGTGTGTAACTCTTCCCACAAATAATCAGCAAAGACATGTCACGCAAGGTTGAGCCTAATGTATTCCCGACAGCAGTATGTTGATGTGATCTTTTCTGCCCTGACACAGCAGGAGCAGACATACTGTGCCCATCACTCATTACGTCAATCAATCTTAATATACAGTCCATCTAGTTCTATGCCTTGACATTAAGGGTGAATGTTTGCTCAGAGCTTGGACAGTGAGGTATGATTGCTCTCATAAGAGTATGGAGATGTTCATGTTGTGCTTTAAACTAGGTGGCACTGTTGCTCTGTTCCAGAGAGAAAATACAATTTAATAAATACAACATTGTGATTGATGTGATCGGTGACATCTTTGGGACTCAAAGTCAATTCTTACAGCGTAGTCAAGATGTCAATAATACCAGTGATGTTACAGTGCTGTGATCTTTACAATAAAAGGAGTGAGAAATTATTCCCTGTGACCTTAGACATAATAATAATAATAATAATAATAATATTAGTCATTTTGTGATTTTGATACACTTTACACATTATTCAAAAGATAAATCTCCTTCTGCTTCATGGCCTCTGGCTTTAGAGTTCCATTAACTTAGGTATGACAAATTTCAGACATTCACAGTCGCTCTCTTTGGGAAGTGCTGCCGCACTAATACCTGCGTTGGCTTTTATAATCAGATTACAGCGCATATAGTCAAATTATACTCTCCAAGGCGGAAAGTGGGTCGGGATGTTATAGAATGGGGGGGGCTGCAAAGGTTCTGACTGCTCCTCCCGCTTATGTTGTCTCTCTTTTGAAGATATCTTAAGAGGATGGTGTTGTGAGCTCAAAGTCACGGTGTAAGGTTTATGAAACCTGCTACTTGGATAATAGGCTAAGGCTTGCACATGATATGCATTGTAAAGTCATTGAAAAAAAAATCAAGGCTTCGTTGACTGCTGTAATTAACAGTTTAATGTCATTCAACAGGGTCATCCTTGACCCCGATTAAGCTAGAAAACCTAGATAAGCTGCTATAATAAATATTTTCATATCAAGTATGGATCCAATTACCATGTATAGAGACAGAGCGCAATTAAGTCCTGCCCACACCAGAGTGAGAAACAATTGATCGCTCTCCATTGACTTTCTATTGCATGAAGGTGCCTCCTTGTCACTTCGGCCTGCTAGCAAACAACAGAAACAGGCCTAAAAGCTGCTGTGTGGTGGGATGCACTACCAACGGGGTAAAAAACCCAGAACCAACAATATAGAGTTTGTCCTCTCTAGTAGACGTAGGGTGCAAAAATAATCCTTTGATGTGCTGAAATCTAGTATTTTTAGGTAGTTATAAGCATCATGCTAGCGTCTCAGCCCTTGCTTGCAATTTGTGGCGCCAAATGTTTTCCCCTCCGGTGGGCGTGGTTTTCAGAGGTTGTCTCTAAAATGCTAAAGGGGGGGGGCTCTCGCAGACGAAGCCACAGAGAATTGTCACCCGATTCTGCAACTGAAAGGACTCAGATAAGACAAGACAAGATAGACCAGACAAAAATGGACATTAACTAGCCCAGAGCAGAACAGTAATCTGTGGCAATAAGCGAAACTTCAGCACTGGGCCACGGAGCACTGGGAGAATATTACCACTAGTGTTACAAGAATGATGTATTGCAATAAACAGGTTGTAGTTCAGCCCATGTGATAATAAACATTGCCAAAATTAGCAGATTGCTATGCTTTTCCCTGTGTGAAATGTGTTAACAAGCCTCATTATGACCACCATATGGCTCCTTCATCAGTGAGAATTCACTCTCCAAATACTGGCCTAACCCACTCCTGCCTGGACATAAATACATAAAGTATACGTGAGCCAGGCCATATTTGGTTGCAATAAGTATTCTACAAGCACAACAAAACAGGAGGTTTAACATTATGCTAAATCCCCGAGGTGAGATTACCATGAAGCAATTCACAGCACTACTCAGCAAAGTATGAATTACTTGTCGAAGCTTGTCATGCGGAGCACCGGGGGTATAAGAGGGTGCTGGAATTGAGCCCTGGTTGATACTCAATTATGGCAGGACAAAGGCATGCAGTGCGGTGACATATTGTGGGAGGGGAAGTGCAGTAGACCAAAGCTTTGGCAACATGAGGGGCACAGCAGTGCATAAAATTGTGATTCTGTTATTGGTGTGTAGGTAAGCCTTTCAAATGGAATTCACATCAGGGCAGGCTTTTTCTGGCTTGCTCTTTTGCTAAGACAGTTAATAGAAAGCTGTCAGGGCTGCAGTGGCAGCAAATGATTCAGCGGCATATCAGCACGTCCTTGTGGTCAGTTCCCCAACTTTCACCACCATTAAATTTGAAAGTGCATATGAAAATGAGGCCTGGGCAAAACCAGCTTGCACATTAATGCTCGTGTCTTACCGCACTGAAATGAAAGAGCCCAGCTTGGCTGCAGGAATTAAAAGAGATGACAGAAATGTTTTCTCAGCACGATCAAAGACAACAAGCTCAATCTGCTCCTGGCTGGCTCATGACTCCCTCTGCAAAAGTGTCTCTTCGGCTTGCAAACTTTTCTCCTTTAAGTGGACAATACAGAAAAGGCTAATTAGTGCACGCTAGCATTCTTATGCATGCCGTGTCATTAACATGATTCATGATCTGTGTGTGCTGGGATAGACTTTTATTGATGTAGCCCACACTGTAGCTGTGCAGCAGAGTTTAAGGTTACATGCTGGGCTTTGTGTCAAGGCTCCAACTTAAATAAGCGGGGGCAATAAAAGAGAGCGGATATAACAGAGGATTTAACAAAAGTGTATTTGTCAAACAGACACACAGGCAGAGCATAAAATAATCCATATCCTTTGTTGGGGAAAATGTAGCATTGCATCCTTCCGTGTTAATAAAGGTGCAACTTCTTTATTTTTTTTATATTAAAGAACAACTAAAAGGATGTCTGTACAACTAACGTGCAATAATTCCTGGATATGAAATTTGATATGTCTATAAATGTTTGCTGCTGGCGGGAAGTGTTTCCCCCAACAATTTGAGACATGCAAACATCCTGAGACAAATAATAAACTGACTTTGTTGTTAAGAAAATGATCATTAGGCATAGCCACTTGTTCACATCAGACCAATGAACACACCTGTGTTGTAATGTAACTAAGAATTTTGAGGTACTTTGCTTGAGTATTTCCATTTTATGCTGCATTATTCTATTCCACTACATTGCTGAGGAAAATACTGGACTTTTTATTCCACTACATGTATCTGACAGTTATAGTTATTGCTTATATTGCTTACTTACTGTGAAAAAAATGATTTTTCCTTTACATACAAAAGTATGACTAGTCTTTAAAAATGATGAATTGTTACCAAACAATATATAAAGTTCAGTGTGACAGTTCATTCTTGACCTTGGAAATTGAAATAAATATATAGTATAAAGGCGATTAAAATTCTGCTTCCATTTTAATGCATCAGTATAATGATCCAATTATATATATATATATTATATATACAATTATAATACTGTAACACTCACTGGGTCACTTTTTCAGTAGTATATAAAGTATTTTTTTATACTATAAGATTTTTAATGCAGGACTTTCACTTATAATGACATTTTTTTTTTTTTGTTAAAACTACCACACAAATGTCCATTAGAAAGAACAGCAGATTTGGGACAAAAAAACTGATTGAGGCTCACAAAGTTTTTAAAGGCTTCTGATAAAACATATCATGGTTGTCCACACAGACTGAGAAAGTGCAAGTAACCACAGTGACAGGACCACACTGAGGAAGGTACCTATTCTGTATAACTTCTCTAATCTTAAAATGGCTTTACTGTACACTCAGTTAACATGACTAAATGGTGGTAATAGCATACCCAAGTGTAATGGTTGTTTGTGTTCTAGCCCACTCAATGGCCTTAGGCAACTTTTGGCAACGTTTCCTCCAAGGTAGCAGACCAATCAATGCCCTTTCATAAGTGGTAATAGCATACCCAAGTGAGTTCAACTAAAGTAAGCAAAGGTCAAATCTGATCAAGACTGTATATTGACAAAAAAAAAGAAAACACGCTTTTGCATAATTAAAACCTACTCACACAGAGGCTGAAAGAGTAGTGGTTTCATCAGTGCATTAGTGATTTTGAAATGTGTTTATAATCAGAATCAGAATCAGGTTTATTGCCAAGTAGATTTTCGCATAGAAGGAATTTGCTTTGGTGCATTGGTGCATTAATAAGCAAAGTAGAGAAAAGTAGAAATATATACATACATATATACGAATAAAACCACTAAAAGCAAGTACTGTATAAACAAGTCAAACAAAGAATCTAGCTATAAACAATGTGAAGAAATAAAAAATAAGTGAAAAAATATCAAATTTGAAAGATTAACAAACTGTACAATAATATGAATATGGAGAGCTAAACATTTGGTGCAGCGTATGCAAAATATTAGCTGAATTTTATTAATGAAATAAAAAGATATACTTGTAATTGTACTGGGAGTTGGCTGTGGTAAGAATGTACCCCAGTAGCTGCACTAAGTTACTTTTCACCTCGGCACAGGAGCAATCAGCTTCAGACTGAATGATGCAAAGTCAGAAGGAATTTCAGCACAATTTCCATAATGCAAGATAATTGTCACCAGCTGTAGATTGACTTACTCTGTGTTGCATCATGCCTTGAGGTAAATAGCCCGCAGTGGGCTTGATTGAATCTCAGTGCATCTGTGTAGCTAATGGGCATGACAGTAAAGTATCCTCGGTCAGGCAAGTGCAGTCGGTGACCACGCACACACTTTGCCAGATGACTCAGAAGTAAAGAGGTGCAGTAGAAAAGACAGACGCTGGGTTCTGCATGAGTTGAATGGCTTGTTAAACACTGTGGGCCTGTGTCAATGTATAATCTCATATATACAATATATATATAATCTATAATTATTTTGTTCCACAACTTATTTTAACACACTTACTCATGTGGCTTGTTGACAATGATTTTCTACGACTGTTTTATTACATAATTACATAATCTTCAAGATTCTTGTTTTGTCCAGCTCAAGAAACTCCAAATATTAGCTTACTATCATTTAAAACAAGGAAAACCTGCACATCCTCACATTTAAGGTGCTGAGATCAGTTCATTTTTTTTGTACTTTTGCTCGAAATATTATTTAAACAGTTAAAAATCAGTTACCAGAATGATTGCCGACTCATTTTCTGTCCATGAACAAATCAATTAATCAGCTAATCGTTTCAGGTAATGAAACGAATACATGACACAACTACATTAACCTATTTTTCCTCATGCTGTGTCATGGTTTCATTTCACAGTGAACCTCAGAAATTGCAAATGCCAAAATCAGTATAAACACACAGCTCACGTATCTTCACTTTTTCTCACAGCCGGTCTTCATTCAGTACCCTGATAACATATTTGCTGCCCATTAAGTGCAGATAGAGAGGAAAGGCTTGACTATAAGAGGTGTGTGTGTTTGTGTGTGTGTGTGACAGAGAGGATAAAAGGCTGGGAGTCGGGTGACGTTGCATCAAAGGTCAGATAAGAATACAGTAATGTAATTTGACATCAGAAGCACTTTGAATGACATTCATTGATTAAAAAGTCATCTGTTATACAGGACTAAACAGTGTTTCGCGTACATCATAATCAGAATGAAAACAAAGACGCTGAAGCCCGACACCCAGTGGGGTGAACAATCCTAAAGTGAATCAATATCTTAATTCAATTGCAAATGGTGTTGCAGCTCCTTTGCCAAGGGACTCAGTGTTAGTGTCAATCCACGAATCAAAGCTCAATTTCAGCAAGAGAAAGAAAGACAAGAAGCTCAGATCTTCAGGGGTTTGTTTTTCTTTAAATGGGGAATTTTGCTTAATTTCAATGGGATTCAAACACACTCACAAACACATTGACACAAAGATGAGTGAATGATAACATGGATCCAGCAGGCTAACATCTTCTTTTAATTTGAGTAATAGTTTTGTTCCCCTGATCCACTGAAGGAATTTAGCAACATGGAATAGCCATGAAGCTAAAATGTGAGCTTTAAATATATGAATTTGAGAAAGGAATGTCTCCATCTTTGCATTATTAAAAAGCAATAAGATGACAATAAGCTCTACAATGATTTAAATTAAAAATACATACTATATGTATATGCTGTGATGTCTTGAGAGGCTGTGTGATACATTCCCTTGCGGTGGTTGCAACAGGGACTATAAAGTATCATGGCATCGGGTAGAAGACTACAAACCCATAAGCAGCAGGGCAGCCAGGACGAGATGCTGTCCAGCTGAGCCAGATTATCTTATTGCCCTAGTGAAGTGAAAGAGGATAGATAGGAGACAACAAGGTGTGTGTGTACAGAGAGGAACAGGATTGTAGCTTGTGTTATCAGTAAGGCAGCAGACTAGACTTTTTGATGTAATGCCTGTTTTGATTTGTTTACCTGATGTCTGGAGGAATTAAGTTGACCTGTATGAGAAGCCAAAATAGACTGAATTTAAGTTGGAAAACAACGCTTAATTATCTTCATTCCGTGCACCAACACCTCACAGCTCCACAAGAGAGAAGCTCACGAGCTCTCGAGACATCACAATGCAATATATATATATATATATGAATCTGCATAAGACAATGCACAATAGACTAGGTTTAAAGGAGTCAACAGAGAGCTGTGTTCTCTATTGTGATGTCATTCTGTGTTTCATTTCGCATTAATTTGGAAAGTTAAGAAGTCTGGCATTTAGGATGCTGCAGAACATTTTGCCCGATGTGCTTATTACACAGATTACTTCATAATTTCCCAGTGGCCACTAGCCTTCCAGCTCTCAGGAAAGTGAGGAAATCCTACTCTTATTACCATACTGATGTATAGCTTCTCTCAGCTTGGAGCCATGTGGTGTCATCTCTGTCCTGCGTGATTTTCCTCTTCTCAGAGCCTTTTTTATATGTGACTGAATGATAGTTTATTATGGAGATTTTGGAAAGAAAAATTACATTTTGAAAGAAAAATGAAATGACAATGAGAATAATGAAATAACATTTCATAATAATGAATTGAGTTTTAGTCATTGATTAAATCATTTATTTTTAACACGCTTTACTTGAATTTATATTATTATGATTATTAATTTCATAATGCCTTATTCAATTATATAATATTGAACACACTGGTCCTCCATAGATTTATCTAGTTGGCTGGTTTATCTTTAATTTTAGCTTCCATCCTCTCTCTCCCAACTTGTCTATTAGTTCTCTCTCACTGTCGTCCACCTCACCCAAATCACAGTTTTATTCTCCTCCACAACTCATTAAAACCCATTTGCTGATGAACGAAAGGATTTAGGTCAATTCAGAAAAACACGGCCATCTATTCACCATCCATATCCTCATATAATAACATTTACAAGCCAGAGAATTTCGAGCACGGCTAAAGGGCTGGCAGAGTTCTTTTAACTACGGTTCAAAGCAATGTTAAGTGTGGGAATGAAAATCTTTTCTCCTGTTACTAATAGTAGGACGCACGATTATTATATAGCATCCTTTTGATCTTTCTCCCAGCATGTTTTCCTCTACACTTCTCCTACTCCATCATCTGACTGATTCACTGCTCCGTTCTCTGGAGAAATTATGCTAATCAGAGCGAGCCAGATATTGTTAAGCATCAGCAGTATCCAGTGAGAGGTGCAGTGCAGAGATGGGTGAGTAATTCTCATTTTCGCATAATTATGGCCCTATCTTGCCAAATGGTGGCATAGGCGACTTTTCTGACAGGGGAGTATCTCGTTCATCCTGATGCATCATAGAATTTAATTATCAGAACATTATATTCCTAACTTTATGTGCAATGCATATATCCTCCAGCAAGCACTGTCATTATTTGCTGTTTCTTTTCCAAACTCTTTGCAGCGTTATATGAGACAAATAAGCAAGCAAATAAGTGTATTTCCCCAAAATGTTTAACTATTCCTTAAATCATTCCTGATATCACAGGTGATGTCTCTGAGAAGCTTGTGTGTCTGATTGTCAGATTTACTTGTCCTCACTGCAGAAAATAACAGACAGCATTGACCACATGCGATTCACACACAGCAGCATTTCTAATCTCTGAGGGTTGACTATAATTAATATCTCAAGGGCTGATTTAGGCATATGTGCATGTGTGTACACTCAAGCGTAATTGTGTGGTCCACAAAGTTTCACTGAGGATTAAGACCAGTTTCCAAACGTCCAAATGCCTTTCTCCTCTCTAAAGACCCTTGTAATAAACCTAATCCTCTCAGATCCACAAAGGCTGAGATGCGCACACAGTTCAATCAATATCCTTTCCTTGACTCTCATGTCAAGGTGATGCATACAGCAAAGCCTTTGTGTGATACATAAAAAGATAAGTGCTGGGGTATTAAAATGCATTATGGTAGACAGGAGCTTATTTATTTATAAAATATGGGATTGGAATAAATTAACATCATAAAAGCCATTTTAATCTCTTATATCATATAAGCTGTCTCATGCAATATTTGCACAAGTCTAGGTAAGGGATGATGTATGAGGGGATAAGAAAAGCGAATCACTGTTAAACAGCACCCCTAGGATTTGGGGAAAATTGAGAAACTCTTTTCTATCCTATATAGCACAGATGGATGTGTCAGTAAGCCCCATTATTAAATCCACAAAGCATATTTGTCTCTCTTTTATGGTGGTCACATTTCAAAATGTTCAAAGGAAACAATCTGTCTGTGTCTAAAAGGAACATCATAGCAATTTTCTCTTTACAATAATATGTTTCTCCCACTAAATGGAGATTAGCCCATAGATGTTTGTCGCTGTGGGAACTACTGTGTTTCAAAAATGGTTGCAAGGTGCAAGGAAAAGTCAGTGGTTTTCTTCTTAATTACAGCGCTTTGTCTTGATAATTATATTTATTTTATACGTAAATCATGCATTGGGCCATAGATAATTTGAATGAATTTGCCAGGAGAGCAACTGCTATGAACCTGGCAACCAAAACTATGAGTGCTTCATTGGCCCAGACAATAGATCGGGCATACCCCTACACATGTACACACAATAAAAAGAGTGACACAAATACATAATTACATTATTCAGATATAAATATAAATATTCTTACCTCAATTTGAGGAAACCATGGAATATTTATGTTATTGAGAAAACAGAAAATAAATGTGTGGTTCTTTTGACTACCTTGGCCATAAGACGTTCAACAGCAAATGAAAAAGGACAAGTTTGGAGTCAGGACTTTGGACAACTTGTGATTTTGCTCTGCATGTAACACAAAGTCTGTAATAGCTCACCATGATACTGACGTTTTAATAAGCATTAAATTAAAACCCCATGATAATAAAAAACAAGGCAGCAAAAGAAAGAAGGGAAAATCAGTAATCAAAACATTTACATTATTTGAAAAGGATCATGCGGTGTTTCTTTTTTCCTGATAACGATCAACGTTAAACTCCCTTCTTAAGCCAGAGATACATATTGACAGTCCAGAATGCATATGAGGCACAGTCAATAGATGCTGATGGGTTTGCTGATGAGTGCAGTTTGTCTTTGCCTTTTTATGTTGTGATTTCAAGGTGAGTTACATGGTATTTAATATGGATGTCCCTATAGGCATACACACAGTTAAACTGCAAAAACATCCAAGCATGACTCCACACACATACACACACACACGCAGACAAACACACATTTCGAATTCAATTTATTTCTGTAGCTAGTATTTAAATATTTAAAATGATCTTTTGGATTCATTTTGGAAATAACACACCGCGTGATCATTTTTACGTTACATTTTACCGCATCGCTTTACGTCAGGGACGGATTGCCCTCCTCGGCCACCGTATGATGACGTGGCTTTTGCTGATGTGCACGGGCTTGTTGTAGTTACCCGATTAACAATCTCTGTAATTCCTTTATCAGCCTGAATTTGTTTTCTTATACATTAAATACACCACCGGACAGTGTTACTTTCAGCGGTTCAAGATGAGGCGCGCCGGTTTGGGTAAGAGACGGACGTAGCTAACGTTACATCTCGACTTTAAGCTCATAGTTAGCTTTTGCGCTAGTTAGCTAACTGTGATGTTACCTAAATGTGAATGAATGCACGCTGTCGTGTTTATTATGGGCTTCAGCGTCACATTGCGTTCCTAAAATACGGACAAAATGCCTAGCGTAACTAACGGAGTATTAATTAACGTTGTCGTTTCGTTAAGGTGAGGGAGGCTCTGGGAATTATGTAGCAAGTGGATACAGCGTGTATGAGGAGGAGAATGAGCACCTACAGGAGGGGCTGAGAGCCAAAGTCAACGCTTTGAAAAGTGTAAGTAACCATTGATGACATGTTTGTGTTGCTGCTGAATGACGACGTCGTCTGTCCACTTTGAAAGTATTTGTTGTAAATGTGTGATTTGTAAGTATTCCTCACATGGACTATGGAGGCCTGAAGTGATGCAAACGAAATGCTTCATTGCGTTGTACTTAAATAGTTATATGTTGAAATGTATGTCTTCACAGCTGTCCATCGACATTGGAACGGAAGTCAAATACCAGAATAAAATGCTGGATGAGATGGTGAGTTTCACTGCGACAACATATTCAGATCCTTTACTTAAGTAAAAGTAGCCATTACCCCAATATAAAGAACACAGCACTTCCTGCATTCAAAATGTTACCTCGCTACAGAAGTATTCTAAACAGTAAAAGCATGCTGTTGTTTTTGATCATATTATTTCATGTACTGGTTAACAGTAAGGAAACAGGATTTTAATGTTGCAGCTGGTGGAGAGGGGGCACTACCTCTAACTGCTGTATACTTTTGGGTATTTTAATCTAATCAGTTATAATAAAGTGTCTCACAACCGTACTTAAACACAGTATTTGAGTAAATGTATTTTGTTACAGCTTGGCTGGACTTTAGACTTCTTATCCCTCTTTCCCTCACTAGGACTCAGACTTTGACTCGACAGGCGGCTTCCTTGGTGCCACCATCGGCAGAGTCAAGCAGCTGTCCAGAGGCAGCCAGAGCAAACTGTTGTGCTACATGCTGCTCTTCTGCTTTTTCGTCTTCTTTGCCCTGTACTGGTTTATCAAGCTGAGGTGATAGGAGCTGGGACTTTGGTCCTTGGATCCTCCACATCTTCCTCCCCCAGTCTGTGCCACGCGTTTGCATTTCAAAACTAAACTAACATGATGATGAGGAAAGGCAGGGATTTGTCTTGAGTATTTACTAGAATGTCCCCAAAATTGAGTCATGAAAGGATTCCTACTGATGCTTTTTGAGCCAGTCCCAAAACAGGGTCCAAGATGATGACCATGTGAAGTAGTATTCACATATACTGTATATGTATATATCTGAAGTAGACACTGAGTATATTTATCTACTTGATCTCTGCTTAATTTACCTGGATTCAGTAGCTGAGACATAACATTAAACATGTAACAACCGTACAAGATTCTACTGTGTCATAAAACCTTCTTGCAGTAGTGGGCACATTGTATGATAACAGTGATGAAATACAGCCCAAGTTGTGTTAAGTGATTAAGCTATAGAATGCTACCTACCTGAAACATATTTGCAGATATATTACAGCCTTTGGCATCGACAAAAAAGAAAATGAATAGCAGTGTTTCTCATTATTGTTTCAACTTTGTTGTAAAAAATGTTTTTTAATGTAAATAAAACAAATTTTATGCTCCAAATTGCTCCAAAGTGTGCGATATTTACACACACAGAATGTGCTGAAGACATTTATTTTTTATAAATTTGTCAGTGACACATGTAAGAATTGTTGCAGAATATATATTTTAAGCAAGTCTTTTTTATTCACATTATTTTGTTTAGTCTTTCAATGATTAAATTAACTCATTACAAATTACATAACACATTTCGGCTGTTCGCATTTGTAAGATCATGAAAAGAAAATGGGATCATTCATTATGATCCTTCTGCGTTTTTGAGCAGATATTTTCTGTCTGACCACATTCACTAGTTAAAACAATCAAAGGCAAAATGTAACTTCCTGATTTATGTCAAGAGTTTAAACATATTAACTGCACTTAGGTGATCTGTGTTCAATGCGAATGATTAGCACGTTATCAGCAGCAGTGTTGACACATCAGCCCCTGGGTCGGGTGTTGATGACATCACTTTCTGGGTATTGTGTCCATGTATTTGGAGATGATTCCCAGCATGACCTCGTCGGGCCCTGCACCAATCGACATTAACCTGGAATCCCTGTGGAAAGGACAAAGTTAATACAAACGGATTGTTTTTATCCTGTAATAATCATCTGAATTCCCCTCAACATCTGATCAACTTAAATGATTGCTGCAACAGATGTTCTTTTCTCTCACTGACAATGTGCATCCTGAATGACTTGTTCAGCTGCATTATTTGCCCCATCAGTAGATGTCAGCACAGTGTAAAATCAGGGCTTAAGAGAATCTGAATCGAACAGGGCTACTTGATTATACACAGAATAACCATATGAGGAGACTCCTAGCCCAACTGCACAACGCCTTCAAGAATAATTACTTCATCAGGTTATGTTTCTGTAGAAGCCATCAATCAATATGATTAACTATGCAATTAAGGAATCATGTTTAATGTCCTTACATTGATCACAAGCTTTATCTAGCTGTTATTGCTGTTACCATAGAAATGTTACACCCTCACAAACGGCGCTCATAGTCTGCAGCCAAATATGAAAATAGTTGGCTGGCAACCTGTGGTAGTGACTGGTGCTGCTATCAGTTTTGCAGTCAGATATGAAATGTTTTTGTCGAATAATATGGATACGGTGCACAGGGGTGGAAATAATTATAAATCATGGTGTTATACAGTACATTATAAATCACTGCTCGATGGTTTGTACAACAATGGGGGAAACAGGAAAATTAGTTCCAGTAAAACCAAACAAAAAGCACATTTCAGTTGTGTTGCCATTTCTCTGACCTGTAAAATCTGCTGACCAGTACGTCGCTGGTGAAGCCCATTCCTCCCCAATACTGGAGACAGCTGTCGCTCAGTTCCCTGGCTAGGCGGCCGCCCTTCAATTTGGCCATGGATGCCAGCTTGGTGACATCATTGCCTTTAATGTACAATGCTGCAGGGAAGAAAAGGAAGGACAGAGGTAGTGACACAAGTATGGAAGAATGAAACACGTCCAGGTGGATAAAAAGGAATTGTAAAGAATGTGGAGATTAAAACAGACAATAAACAACTATGGTTCAGTTTCAGAGTCACCACATTCAGTGGTTTTCCCATTCAGATCTTTTCAAAGTGCAATTGATCAATTCCTTCCTGTGGAAGGTACCTACAATAGAGGCAACATGTGTGAGCTGCATGATTTAAACACAACAAGAAAATCACAAGAACCCGGACACCCGCCCGACAGATGCACCCACATATTCACATCATGCACAGAGTGAAGGTCTTTTTTTGGAAGAGCTGGTTATTTGCCAGTTTTGGCAAAGGTGGCCAAGCCTGTGGGTTTTGTAGCTATGCCAGCACACAGAAACAGCAGTAGTTTGGTAGAGCAGGCGTATTAATCGTAGAGTTTGAACCCCCGGCTCCTCCTGTCCACATGTAAAAGGTCTTTCAGCAAGACTGATCATCACACACTGATCCACAGCATCACCTACCTTTACCTTTTTCAAAAAATTTAGATTTCAAAGCTAAAGTACACTTTATTTACATCCTTTGAGAAAGCACTATAGCTTAACAAGAATAAAACAACATGGAAAGACAGAAATGGCAGTGTTAGCATAGCTCTTGAACGTCTGTGAAATATGGCTTTAAAAAAAACAAATACCCTTCTAGAAAAATATTATTTAATTCCAGCTAAAACATGGAGTGAAAATCAACTAATCCTCAACATTGTTCCTTGTGTTGCCTCCAGTAGCAAATCAGTTTTGATACTCAAGCTGCAGCTGCTGTTCTGTCTACAGCCAGACAACCACACTGTTGCTCACTATGAACGTATCGCTGCTTAATAGTAAGCTACCACATGATTGTCCAGTCTGCTCTGTGTCCTCTATGTCCTTTAAATCAACCTGCTGCATTACACACGGACATATTAGCCACTGAAGGCTAGTTTGGCATTCACATCATTCTTGCAGAGCTGAGTTAACTATGGCCTTTGTTGCTGAGGCCTCAGTCTTATCTGTGGTATTAAGTGCCTTGAGTTCCAGCTGAAGGCATTCATTTGGTGGGATTTATTTTAAACTGCACATGCAAATTCAAGCAATGTATGTTCCTAAACCAGACCTGGATTTTAAGGGTATTTTGGAAAATAACCTTATCTGTGTTCTTTTATGAAGAAAACTTAATCTAGAAAAAGGTGGATGTTGCAGATACTCTATTAAAAACACACACATTCACATATATAACAGCTGTCTTTCTACCACTGTAGTCATCCAGATGCAGCCAACACTACCAAGCTAACATAAATCTTTCATTTTTGTTATGACTAAGCCTATGAAATGACCCCACCTGTAGCACGGTGGAGGAGAGAGCGGAGCAGCTCGACCTCCGTCTGCAGCTCAGCCAACCTGAAATGAACCGACTGGTTGTAGAGGACGGGCTGCTTGAAGATCTTCCTCTGCCGTGTGTACTGGATGGTCTCCTGAATAATGTTGTCCATCGTGGTCAGGACTGGAGGCATTAAGATGGAGAGACAGAGATGTCACTTTACTACTACTGCCTCCACCTGCACCGCACGTGTTTTGGTTGGGAATATGCAAGTTGTCACCTTTTCTTTAAAAGGCAGCAATAGTTGTATGATGCACAAATGTTTACCAGGCCAGACAGACTAACACATCAGTGTCAGATTCAGTAAAAGCATGAATGGTTTTACTTCTCCTAAATAGTTTCTCATAAGTTCTGCCAAAGAAAATTAAGACTCATGCTTGTTACTCAAAATGAAATGCAAACAATTAATGGCAAGATTAATGGCTTGAACTATTTGACCTGAATGCTCTAATATTTGGAAACCGAGATGACTCCATCACGAACTGCACAATTTACAGTAAGATGAGTAGGAGGCGGATGAGATGTGGGGGAAAGAAAGAGGTAAGAGTGAGAGTGAAGGATAAAATGATAAAGTAAAGAAAACTAGGAGCGATGTTATCCGATGACTGGCTTACTCACCATTGGCAACTGCCCAGAGCCTCTCTTCCTGGAACTGAAGCATCTGATAGGTGAAGCCCATGCCTTCCTGGCCGATGAGGTTCTTGCAGGGCACACAAACGTCATCAAAGAACACTTCGGCTGTGTCTGATGACCACATACCGAGTTTATCAATCTTGCGGGCGATGTGTACGCCTGCAGTGGGAAGGACAGGACACACTAATCATCGTGTATCTTGGCAAAGGCATATTAATAAAAACAAATCCTACTGATGGAACCTGATACAGCACTGCTGTAGAGTTTTAGTGTAACACGCTCAGGCAAATAGTTAAGGGATGTTGCACTAAATCTTCTGTATTTTATGTAAAACTGAATCTTAAACTTGAGAGCTGTTTCTTAATGTACATGAATCCCAGATGATGAATGTTAATTACAATGGGTAATAGTCTGCGAAAATGTTTTTTGTCCAAGAAAAACAACTAACTGACTCGTACCTGGCAGGTTCATGGGCAAACAGATGAGAGATTTGTTCCTGTGTGGGGGTCCGTCACTGGTGTTGGCGAGGAGACACATCCAGTCAGCCTGGATGCCATTGGTGGTCCACATCTTCCCCCCGTTGATCACATATTCATCCCCTTTCCTCACTGCCTTGGTCATGATGCCTGGATGGCGGGAGTGTGTAAATGGGTGAAGAGACAGAGAATATTGGGAAAACGAGTGTAAGGAAATAAGGTTCAATTGAGAATGAAAAATACAGTTTTGGCCCTTAAAAGACTTTAGAGCAGCAATTTACACCAAAGACATTAGAGAGGCTGATGCTATTGTGTTACTCTAGATTAACACACCTCAAACTGATGAAATCTGATGACAGTGAATTTAGGCATATATAAAGTATGTTGCATTCAGCCTTCCTTCTCTCCTCAGAATATCAGTACCAAATTGATTGTAAAACTATTTATTTTATTTTATAAATGATATGCCCACATATAAATGACCAGAATATGACGAAGGAGAGACATACTCGAGACATCAGAGCCGGCTCCGACTTCACTAACTCCGAGGCAGGCCACTTTGTCCCCCAAGATGGAGGGAAGGAGGAACTCTTTCTTTAGCTCAGCTGAGCCAAACCTGCACATACACACACACACACACACACACACACACACACACACACGAAGAAATGAAAACATATTAGTAACTACAAATTAGAAGTTGACAGAATGGCAAATCAAAACACATACTTCAGTGATTTTCTGTGAACTAAGATCTAAAAGACATCTCCAATCATTTCTATATCCATTACGAACATGTGTGAAAGTTTTCAGCTGGATGGTGCAACTGTGGCAAAACTTTGTGTGCTTTAAAACAACACTTCCATGTTTGAGGCAATTACAGTTCCAGTGGGACAGAGGAGGGAGTCTCATCCCGAAGCTCCCATGGTATCCCTGCACTCTCTTAGTGCTCGTTGCAGGCCGGTGTAGATCCCCTAATTAAGCTCCTGAGACTCCCAACTAAATATTTCACCAAAGTCTATCTTGTGTCACCAGCAGCTGTTTCATAGTGGGAGGATATCACACAAGAAGGTCCTTCATGGGTGAGACAAACAAGTTCCAAATATATTAAAAACATTCCTTCTAGGGAGTGTAACTTTCATAAAGGGCTGTACAACAGGCTGCATTTTCTAGCACAACTAGAACAGCCACTAAGCTACATAATGCAACAGTTAAACAAGACCATGAAAGATTTTACTGTAAATTTAATTTAGAGACTTTCCTTGACACTCACATCAAACGCTAAGTATCAAATAAATACTGAAAGAAATGTCTGAAAGAAAGGTGCGTCTTCCATACTTTGGTTTTAAAACTCGTACGCTAACACAATACAAATATCTGCAGGCTAAACAGGGGTAGAAATAAAAGCAACTTTTATCACCTCAAAATGAAACACATCCCTGTATGTTTGGAAATGTACTCCAGGTCTGACACAAGTGGCTCTAGCGGCAGTGTAAAAAGGATAAAACACAAAGCAGACGTTGTTGCCTGAGTCACTGAGTAGTTGTTGTCGTCCTGATGAGAAAAGGCAGCAGTGGAGGGAGATTCGTGCCGCAGGCAAAATGTTCTTTTACATAAAGACGTGTCAACCCAAAATGTTGGGAGTTGACTTTCAGGGAAAACTTAACGCGTTAGATTTGGGGTATGTAATACTAAGCTGCAAACCTTTCACCTAAGACAAATACCAGCGGATTTATCAAAGAAATCCAATACATTGCTCATGCTCTCTATAATGTGCCATTAGGTTTGGGGGATTGTACCTGGCCAGTGCAGGAGTAGCCATGTCAGTCTGTACGCCGATGGCCATGGGGACGCCTCCACAGCGGACGTTGCCCAGCTCCTCTGACACTGCTACGCTGTAGCTGAAGTCAAGACCCAAGCCTCCATACTCTGCACGGGACAAAACATACACTCTACTGTTCCCGGTATATTGTGTGAATTTGTCCTTTTTATGCACATTTGATAATATTCAATTTCAATTCAGTTCAGTTTGATTTATATAGCGCTATATCGTAACAGAGTTATCTCATAGCACTTGTTAATATAGAGCAAGTGTAGACCAACTCTATATGTATAGACCCAACAATTCCACCATGAGCAGCACTAGGCGACAGTGACAAGGATATACTGCCTTTTAACAGGCAGAAACCTCGAGCAGAACCAGTCCAATATGTGGACTTGTACTACTCAGCTGAAAGAGGAAGAAAGAACAGCTTACCAATGCCACTTTGGATTAATGTAGCCCATCCCATCACTACATTGATCACATTAAACTAGCCTTGCACCCGCCGTCCATCTTTACTGTTATCTCTGTAATAAAATCACTGCCTAACATGTTTCTGCACTCACACATACACACAATGCACACGGGTATACGTGCATAATATTCTGATATGTTGGCACCGGAGCAGGCACTCAAATTAATTACAGCATGTCATCATTAATTGTGCTATCTGCAATTACGTGTAAAAAGCACTGCTGGGAGATCAACAGCATTCTGCAGATGAGGGTTACTGTCATCTCAGTGTCATCTCATCTGTACTGCTTAGCATATCAAAGTAAAATATCAAGTCAAAAATGCACGCGTATTCCCATCTATTCTGACAGTGGAGACATTTGCAAAGACCTTAGGTCCTTAATGGAGTTGAACAATGCATTACAAACCATCTTTAAAACACCACTTTCTGTCAGTTATCCTCATAAAGAGCCTTTGCTGTCTTTTGCCTTTCATCATCAGATGCAGCATCTATTGTGAAATGAATAGCCTCCTTTTTATACTAATATACTTAATGTTAAGGTCAATTTTCTGTCCGACACTCATGGAGTTATCAAGGTAATGTTCTCGCTTTTATACTGCATTTCCCTCAAGTTGATAGTAGACAGACATTCAAATCCTTTCAAAATAAAACAAAATGAAAATGACTGGTCTTTCTGCCATACAACAAAACAAAACAAACATCATCTCATGCTGGTCTAGCAAATGTAATCTGACTGGATTCATTCAGGACAAATCTCTTGATGATAATGTCCCGTCAGCCAAAAGTAACAAGACTGAGCATTTGTAAAATTCTTGCACAGTTTCCCCACTACTACATGCAGCATGCCAGCCACTGGACGATGGATACCAGCAGTGACAGTGAATAATTATCAATGAATGGAGCACATGGAGGGAGGCCTGCAACTCTAGCAAAGCAGTTTAATATCACCTGTCAGTCTAGTTATCGAATAATGGAAGGCACAGTCTGGCAGGCTGTCGGGGAGAGACAGGGAATAAAGGAAAGGGAGCTAAATAAATGGGGACAGAGGCAGATATAGTGGGACTAGCAAACAAGGGAGCAGGGGAGCCAAAAATAAGAGGAAACAGGTGCAGCTGTGCCGCGATAAGTCTCTGAGCACTGGAAACCCTGCGGTGGATAATGTGGACGAGGGGAAGCATCAAGGTTTATCCCACTTTAAGCAAAACAGCAGGCCGCCTGGTTGAACAAGCAAGCAGAAGAAAAACAAACACAATTCTGTCACAAATGTCAATCGTATGCACATATGTTCTCATCGGGTGGAGCTCCGTATGAAGCGGATATATTAAAGGATGAAGTCTTTAAAGCTGCAGCACAAGCATGCACTGGCAATGTCGAAGAGCTTTCTACTCAACTTTTATCAACATGGGACAGCGGGCCAATGAAGCGCTGTCGTACGCTCAGATCCATGACTAGTCTGTGACAATTACCACACTGGAAGTTTAATTGCACTATAATTCAACCCCCGAATGCATGCATCACCATTACAATGTGATGTAATACTGTGTTAGTAATGGTTTTTAATGTACCATAGTATTGCTAAAGTAAAAGTAAAATTGTGAGAAAGGAAACAGCCTGGACACACAAGAGATTAGTCCTCTAAACATTAGTATCAACAATACTCAGATAAAGGGAAAACTGTGCAGGCTGCCAGGATCTGTCTGTCAGGCAGGACACAAGAGGCCGAGGCCATAGTGAGGGGTGTGGATACGGCTCTCTCCAAGCAGAGGAAACAGGCAGGGAGCCAAGGGTCATCCATGTGTTCTCCCTCAACATGGCTGCCTTGTGAAAACTTCCTGTTCTCATGTTTTGAGAGGTAATAACTGTGGAAAGGAAGTGTTGAGTTTTCTTGTCAGTGGACTTAATAAAGGAATATGCTGTATGGCTCCAAAAGAAGTAAACAGGAGCAAAGTTGGCCACGGCAACCATGGCAAACATCTATTAAATCCACTCCCAGTGCTCCGTTTTCAATGGATTTTAAGTCATTGATTCCCACTACGTGATTAAATTCCTAGACATGAGACAGGAATTAAAAATAGGCCTCAATCTCAATCAAGTTAATTTGTTGGGCCGACTCTCAGATTTGTTTTATTTATCTATTTTAAAAAATATATAAATTAGGCTATGTTTGGGGGCATTTTATGCCTTTATGTAATGATAGTAGAGAGATGATAGGAAATCAGCCATAAATCACAAGATTAGGGGCCTCTTAGCCAAAACATAACCAATTATTAAGTCTTATTTTGACCATTTTAGAGTTACCTTCCATAAAACAATTAGTAATTTCATAATTTTATTCTAACTATAATAAAAACTGCATAATTCTAACTATAAGGTGAGACAATTGTACTTGTTCCCCATTCAGTTTACCCTTTCAGGAATTTGCTAAAATTGAGTGTCTGTAACTTGAAACAAGACATAATAAGGTAGATGGTGCACATTAAGACAATATCACTTGATTTTTATTTCATTCTTGACATACATTTATTTATACTGTGAGTAAATTATGGAATCTCACATTTTCAGGTGTTTTGCTTTTATTACAAAAATAAAAAAGCCAAACCACTTTTTTACAGGAGATTTTTTGCATTGTTTTTGGCTTGAGTTATTTTCTGATCAAATCTGTCATTCCACCTGATGAATCATTCTCTGTTGAACAGACTCCAAATCCCTATTCCCATTCCTGTAATCCCAGACTCTAAATCAATTAACCCAGCGCAGAATTTGTTGAGAGTCTGCTTCATTAGTCAGCACTGCAGCAAAGGGACGTGTCTAATTGTCTAATTACTCCAACTGCATACTGTCGTGAAGACATAAAATACCACGGCTACTCTGGTTATTCCTAATATTACAGCAAATATTAAGCCAAATGCAGCAAGAATGATCAGAAGGAGCCAGTCTTTTTTGAATACATTACAATGTTTTTCTAAATGCCTAAACATTTTTTAGAGGAGGCCTTTACATTTTAAAGACTAGAATCAGTGACTATACACTGTAGTCTATTGTTTTTTTTTACAATTGTTTTACAAATAGCATGTATTGCACATGCTCTTTACATGATAGCAGGTAATCTACCACCTGATAATACAGTGTGTCTTCCGCTGAGCCGCTCCTCCTCTCTAATCCTGTCAACTAAAGCTTAAGGCTTGTGTTCTCAGCACATTTTAATTCCTTCGCCCTCCCACTTCTTTGACCTACAGACCTGCGGTGGAACCTTCTTCACAGAGCTCCTTGTTCAACATCATTGTTCACAGATTTGTTGTTTTCTGCATCAAATGTCAGAACAGCAACTACGGCTGCTTTTAACACAGTGACAGTATCACGGCGAAGGCAAAGGTGAGAAGTGGCGAATTAATTAAGAGAAGTTAATCTATTAATATGGGAATAACTTAATACCAACTGTGAAACTTTAGATCTCGGCTGTCTGATTGCCAAACACTTCCCAGAAATCTCTTCAACTATTTTGTGGTCCTGTAGTGTCCCTCCCTCCTCCACCCCAGCAGTGACCCAGCTGGGTACACATCTGGAAATGGGATATACTGTAGCGGGCAGCTGTCCATAATCACAGTGGGAACTTTTCTAAACATGATCCAACTTGCAATGTATGGCTGTCAAACAGAAAGAAAACGAATGGAAAGTGAATTCAGATGTGAAGAAGACATGCCAAATGCTCTTTGAAGCGGAGATGGTCAAACTGCACAGCGAGGGATTCCTCAGTTTCTGGTCTGCTGTGGGACAGACCACCCATCGCTTGGTTCAGGCAAATTCTAACCCCTTCTTAAATTACGATTGTGAGTGATTGCTATTGTGTATTACCAACCCATGGATTAAATGGTGTCCTCAAAAGCAATATTGATGTCAGGCCAAAGCCTTTGTTTTCAATTCACAGACATGTTACAGAAATGCCCTCAAAATACTTCCAATTTTAATGGACAAAAACATTTAATGGCAAACACATGCCACACATCCTTGGGTTCTTAACTGTTTCTCTATGCTCTCGACTAAAAAATGCCAGTAAAAAGGTTAAAGGCAGGTAGGTTTACTCAAATGTTACTGTATTAACTTGTTAAAATTTATGTTGCCAGTGAGTCACAATCAGGCAAAATTGCTTTTGTTTCCAGCAACAAGAACGGTGGACTGAGTTTGGCCCCTTGATGTTTTGGTGGTTATTATCATATCCTGGCAGGCTTATTATCTCCTTAGATCCTTCCACAAAAAACAAGCCTCCTCCAAATATAAAAAGGCTTCTGGGTCTTTAAAAACAGACCTTTTCCCCGAATGCTCAGCTCCAGACAGATAATGCACAACCCCCCCCCCCACCAGATTAATTAAACTCTCACCATTTTTCAGAAGGAGTTGTCTCGCATTTAAAAAACACAAAATCCCTTTTCAGAGTCACAGCATGCACTCCGTTAGCCAATTACACATCTAACAAAGATACAGGTGGCCAAACAAATACCAATTCATTAATATGGGCAATTTCATGCGAGTCTCAACAACAACAGTAGTGGGGAACTCTGCCTTGGTGATTGTTATTGTGAGGCGCTAAACACAGAGCTACTGTGTCACCCGAAGAGTGTTGAAAATTAAAATGAATGTACTTATTGTTGGTTTTTGAACTCTAACCTCTCAGGGGAACAGATAATCTAACACTCTTACCAACTGGTTTGTTGACCCCTAGAAAGCCGGCACTTCCTAAGATCTTGAAGATCTTGTGGGCTGGAAACGTCCCCTCTGCTTCCCACTGATCCACGTGGGGGTTGATCTCCTGGTCGATGATCTGTAGTGCGAACACAACAGAGGAGACACATGATATGTTTATGTATGCGTACTTCTAACAGTGTGCATGAAATCATCTTTTTCCTTGTGCCATGTGAATTTTAAGCATATGTTGGTACATATGTTTGCATGTTTACGTGCAAACAAGCAGGCATTTTCTTTGTTTTATAACCTTAATATGAACAAATGGCAGCCCTGCAATTCGATCTCCTGTCCCATAACTAACACCAAAAGGATATACATTATGAGTATAAACAAACATACAGTGACATACATATTTATGTCTACATAATCTATCTCTAGCAGACAGCACAATTAGGTATTACACATCAATGAATAGAAATGGCATGCTATATGTACATGTTGTCAGTCCCCCACTTATAACCAAGACTTGTCTAGTGACAGACATTAAACCGCAGGATCATAAAAACAATCTGTGTCGGTCTGGAACAGAAAAATTGTGCTTCAAAACAAGACCGTAACAGAATTCAGCGACGTTGTTGGTAACGAAGAGCGGCATAGTCGTCCAATACATCTCACAGTGCAAATTAAACTGGGGGTTGTGGGATATGGGCTTTCTGAGGGATGATACTGATACTTTTATACTGAAGCTGTTGGCAGCCAATATTGTGCTGATATTCCGCATCTCTGCATTCAACCATTCGAATGCCAATGTTGTAATAACTCAGTTTCCTCCACCATTATTTTCTTGGCAGCGTAGAAAAACCTCCTAAGTAATATTTAGAAAAGCATGCAAAAAAATAAAGCTCGCTACAGAAACCCATACTAATGGAATTCCGTCTGGGTTACCAGCCACTCGGTCTATTCAGCCACAAAGCCTGGGATACACAACTGCCTTAATAAAATGAAGGATGACTATATTATACGCTTAAAGAGTGGAACAAAACAACAACATAAGAAACAGTATGCAGTTGTGGTTAATGAATAACTTTCACAATTTAACTGGAAAATTGTATCTGATTTTAATAACAGGCTCATCTACCAATTTTGTACTAATTTGAATCACGACTAATTAAAAGTAACTGAATTCAAAAGGGAGGAACAAATGGATTGTGGTAATCCCGTCACTGGATTTTACACAATATTCTTCAGCGAGAGCAGCTTGTGCTTTGTCTCTGGAATACAAGCAGGACTGTGCTTCATCACTGCATATCACTAGTGTCTGGTTCTGTGAGTGATGACCAAAATGTTGGCAGGGAGTGAAGCGTGGGTTGCAACGTGGCTTTAAACTAGACTTTGGAATGAGTGAAACTTGGTGCTTTTCTCATTTTGAGCACCTCGAAGTGGCCCACAGCTGGAGAAGCACTCGTGAATGACCAATCGATTGAGACACTCGTCCGGTGCTATTTTTGCGGGAACTCAAGCTGCTTCCCAGATAATAAGCTGTAGATCTAAAGTGTGGGTCACAGTTCATGTGGTGTTTTGTTGTCATTGTTTTTAACAATTTAACCTCGCACAGCAGGCTTTGCCGACAGGAGGTTTTAGTGCACAGGGACATCAACAACAATTTCGGCTGAATAACGTTGGTGTTAAGTGCTGCTCTTGCCATTTATAACAAATCAATCAAAAAAATAAATATGTAAAATAACAATGTATGTGCTGTGACTTTCCTCGTCTGCTTCTTGCTGAATGTTTTTCAAATTAAAATGTCCTCCAACAACCAAAATCATATAAACTATAACTGCGTAAAAAATTTTTAATGGGCCATGGCTTCAACAGACCCGTGACAACCTGCTCCATAAATGTGTTTCTCTACTCAGTACAATATGCTCTAAATGGTGGGTAAAGCCAATGAAAAATAATGATTAAAGCAAAAGGGTATTTATTGGAAACATCAACTTCAAGCCTCAGCCAATAAAAGGAGTTAAACGAACCATGTGCAATAATGTGGACTGAAAAAATAAACCCTATTTGATAATTCTTTGTTAAGCCTCTGCTTCGGAGTGAAGGCACAACCAGCAGCGAGCTGGTCTGGGCCTGTGTTTGACCATTCAAACACAACACAGTGCCGAAGAAGAATTCACAGGTTTCTTTACAGGATTGCAAAAAGTGATGCTCACTCGTTTTCCCCTTCCAAAACACACAAACCCAAACCAGCCAACCACTCGACCAGCCAAGAAAAACGTACTGGCTGAGAACAGAATACCAGGCAGACAGAAAACATAGACATCATGTTTATTCTATTTCAAACAGAAAACAGACCTTACTTTCAACAGATACATGGGTTCACATGCCTGGACCTAAATCTATGAAAATGGCAGATACTGGTCCTCTTTAACCTGCAATAAACTCATCCATGTTCAAAGTTCAGATCGTGAGGAAGGAAAGGGATGGGCGACTAGCTGCTGGAAAGGGAAAAAGAAAGGTCAGCGGGGGGTGATCCTACATCCCATCACAAAGGTTATTGTGGACTATTTCTGTTGCAAAATGTCCAGTCTGGAACATCTGTGCTTTCCCCTGGGCACCTGGGATATTCTGGAAAACTAGAAAAAGACAGGGCTACTCTGTCCAACCCATGCGGTGAATGTCTAGATCATGATATACTATATTATCACATATTAGGGCTGCGAATCCTACAGTGGCTTTGCAGCGTGGGAGGAAATCCCAGTCTGAAAGTATAGGAGGCTGCATGTGAGGAGCCTCTTCCTAGAAGTGCTAGGGAAACCTCTTGCGGCTCCGTCTCCTCATGAATGACAGAAGCGGACCTTCAGCTCCCACCAGCCTTGGATGGTTTGGTGGCCTGTAGGACATGTGGCAGACTCTGGAAGCCTGACTAATATCTGAGCATGGGAAGTTGTTTATCTCAGCTATAAATGAGCACATGAATACCACACAGGCAGCCACACTGACAACAGTCTAGCATGGTCCTATGCCCTCCCCACCCACTAACAGAAACCTTGTAGTGGACACATTGACACTATACATCCGACCTAGAACAGTCACTAAAGGATTTCCTATAACCCCATACCCTCTATAAACACACACAATATTCTACTGTGAATTCTTTTAATAAACCATTCTGCCCCAAGTTCCCTTTCCTGCACTGCCAACATATTGTTCTACATTTCCTTCTCACATTTTAATCCTTCCCATTATTCCCAGAAGTAGTTTATTTTCAACCTCCAGGCATCCTTTTCGAAGGTTTAGTCACACAACAAGCTTCCCTCTATTTACCGCAACATCTTTGCTCCCTGCCTTAAATTAGGCAGTTGCTGTTATTTTTGTAGCCTCCGTCTCCAATGCCTGTCTAGTAATATGTATCCTAAATGAGTCAGGCTGTCTACAAATGCTTGCTTTGATATTTTTACCACCATAATTTGCAGCTGCTGATATTTAACTTTTCAAAAACAAAAGCTCTGCACATCAGAAACCACTAACTGTATAGCGGAAAAAGGCGAGACAGAGGAAGTTGGCAAAAAGAGAACATATTTCTGAAGGAGGATTAAGACTTACATTGCTGAAGAAAGCATCTGAATGGGCCAGGGCTATTGAACTATCGCATGTCTGCTAATGCCCATAACCCTCACCTAACGTATATTTAAACTGTCAGTGAAACCTACCAGTGCCCAACCACAGAGCAAATAGTCGGGCTGCTTAACCCAATTTCCAAACCACTTACAGAATCATTTACTATGGGGAAATCTGCATACATACTAATTAAACAGTCCGCCTTGCCTTCACGTCCAGGCTTATGAGACAAAGTTAGCAAACTAATTTTAACACATTCAAGTTAAACAGCCATTGCTAGGCAGTTTCATCTGAATTCCAAATTTTTTTCCTTTTTTACACATGAATTATGTCTCACCAACCTGTCTTACCGACTGTAAATGTAAGAGTGCAGGCAAGTCCACAGGGCCACCACACACTCAACACTGTCCTCCGAAGCAATCGAATACGGTCAAGCTGACATCAGTCTCACCGAGAGTGAGCTGCAACCGCGACAGAGCAGACACTCCAAAAATAGCTGTTAGATGTGTTCTTGTTGCAGTGTTGAGGGGGGATGGGGATATGGGGATATGGGGATGGGGATGTGGGGGATGGGGATGGGGATGGGGGGGGTCATGACAACAAACAAGCCAGAGTCTGTGTTTGCTGTGTAGCCTCACTGTGCCTGGAGCTCTGCCTCGCTCTCCTGTTTCACCAGTCTGTAGGCTCATGCAGTGATTTATGATTTGAGGATGCAGACAGATACATTAACAGCACGTTTGAACACTAGTAACTTGAACTTCGGTGGTTTGTTTCTTACTGGTGAAGCTACAGCGCAGAGCTGAGGCTGCAGACAACAACAAGCTAGCGCTGCGACCTCTCACCCACTTCACTTCTACCGCCCCTCCGCTGCTTCTTCATACTTACATTAAGCAGAATGACACGGCTGCTTTCTAGCAACACACACGGTTATTTAAAAAAAAAAAAAACCCTGTCACAAAGCAAACTCTAGCCTTGTTTTCGTGGTAACGTCAAGGTCGCTACAATGCTAGCAGCGCCGCGTACCTTTCTGAGGGACTCCTTTAATGCCAAGTGCTCTTGTGTGTAGATTAAATGGTCACCCGTGGTCTCTGGGCCACTGGACGTTACGGGTTTAGATGACACGCTTTCAGACACCGACCGGACACCAACATATGTGGTGAGCTTGTAGAAATGACGGGTATTTTGAGCAGCAAGCAGGTTCAAGCGGCGAGCTCCTTCGCGCAGCGCCGCCATCTCTGCTGACAACAACAACAGCACGTGTGCGCATGCGCAGGCGGTGACCCTGGAGTTGAACCGTAGCAGGTAGGATGCAGCAACAACCCCTGTGGGAAAATAAAATGTTGGTAATGTTTGACTTTAAGTCGGGTTCCGTCATCTGGGGACATTCCACCTTTACACAAATAGAAAATGGGTAACCACTGTTTTTTAAAAAAAAAAACCATCAACCACTTAATGCAGTGGTTCCCAAACTAGGGGTCATAAGATAAATCGGAGGGGTCGCAGGACAAGAAATAAGAAAAAAAACATCCTCTACATAAAATGATATATTTGTTTTTCTTATCTTTGCTAATCATTTTTTTTATCTTGTGAAATGCTGGATCGTTTCACATCTTCAAACCAATAAAATAAATGAAATAATTGAACGAATCACTGTTAAATGAAACAATCTGTAAAGGGAAAAAAATCACCGGGAAATCCTGTCCTGCAATGCGTGACAAAGGGTCACAAATAGACATGCTTCATTTCAAGGGGTACTTCAAGGGATCTTCAAGGATCGTACCAGTTGATTTGCATGTTTTAGCCCATTTACAGAACATTTAATGTACTTCTTCTATTCCAGGCACCTACTTCAGTTCATTAATTTCCATACACTATTATATATTCATACAAGATTATATGCAAATTTATTTTCATAAAGAAATGAATGAAAACAAATGGCTGCCTGGAACTACAGGAAGAAACCCTTTTTTTAAATCAAAAAACATACAGAAAAGAGCAGAAAAAGAGCTCAAAAGTTGCAAACACACTTTGGTCCCTTAGGTTTGATCTTTACCATGATGTATGCAACAAAATGTTTTGAAAACTCTGAATGTATGCAAACTGGGTTATGAAGATGTATCTGTTCCTCTGCCCTGTCATGGAACCTTCCCACAGTGAATGATGGAGACAGGCTGAGTTATAAACAAGCACATTTAATGACAGTTGCTTCTGTGTATGAAACAACACATGGGCCCATTTGCTCAGACTATATACACCACATGGGACAAAAGCATTATATAACCGTTGCCAGATACAACTCTTAGTTATCGCATCTTTTCAAAGAATACAATTATAAGGCTACAAATCTGGCCAGGAGATGGGGAATCGCTTACATTGGAACTCGTGTGGTTTTATAAATTCTTTCTTTATTATGTCCTTCTAGTCTTCACTGTCTGCAAATCCATTTTATGAGGGGAGGGTGAATGTCCTTGGGTGCTAATCTGAGATATGAAAAGCTCCTCAGGTCCAGTCTAGCACATGACACAGCCACCTTTCTCCTTGAAGGGGTTCTTATCCTCTGCAATGCCTTTGACGAGGATGTCCTCCTCCTCTCGGGCCTGAATGTACTCCTTGATTTCCTCACAGCATTTAGATGTCTAAAAGTGATCAAGCAAAATTGTTGAGACAGTCTCATTATCCAGCAGCTTATCTGTGTTTTAAATGCTGCTCCTGGTAAAATTTAATTGCACTTTGTATAATTACATTCAAACAAGGTGACAAATTGCTTGTCATGGATGAAAGCCGCTGGTAGCCTTCAAAACAACAAAGGCACTGACATATTCAACGCCTTAGTGCAAAAAAAAAGTGCTTACCAACCACCTCTCAAGTTTCACTTCAATTTTAAGCTGGGTTACTTCCATTACAGCCTTGTCCTTGTCCGTCAGGTCCTCTACATTTATGACCGGCATTCCCTGTCAAAAAAGGAAACAGCGTTTTTTGCTAAATGTGTGCCGACCACATGACAAATAAAAGATCTTGTAGGATTCTAACTAACACTTCACAAAACTTAATAGAAAAAAGGAATAGAAATGTACTTACGGATGCTCACAGGGAGTAGTACTTCACCCCCAAGGTCCTGCTGAAGAATCTCTCTCCTCTCCCTCAATCTGGGTTATAAAGTAATCTGCATTAACAATCCTAATCCGGGAATCTGATTAAATCAAGGCCCCGCTGCATAATCACGGCAGTAGCTGAGGTATGCTGTCAAACAGGACGGCGAATCAGGTGTCTGTTTGGGTTCTTTTGAATTACATGTAAAACAAGGAGCTGCGTATTTAATGTTTGCTGCAGATTACATTTGGATTTGTGCTATTTTGACTCTGCTGTTTTCTCACATTCAGAAATGGGTTAAGGGGTGGTGCCTCATTTATCAGGCCACTTTGATAAGATGGCTAATCTGTATTTAGCCTCCACCTGTCAAGGTGGAGACGCGTCATTGCTCTAAACATGACTGCACGGCAGTTTTCCATCGTCAGTAACAGATGGAACAAACGGGTAGACTTGGGCAGATATGTGAAACCAAACATCTGTATTTTATTGCACATTCTTACTCACGGTTTCATATAATGCTACTTCCAAGTCTAAGCACTGGGGACCTTGAGTGTGCAACACATTTTTTTCCCCCCTTGAAATAATGTTGGAGGCGACTGCACTGATTAAGCAAAACAAAAGCTAACAGGCCACAAGGTTGGAAATGTAGGCGACAGTGCTTTAAGGCTTTGAGGGGTGTGTGTGTGTGTGTGTGTGGCTCAGATCCAGTCAGACGGGTGTGTGAAGGGAATTTGGCAGGTTGGACAAGTAAGATCTGCTAATGTTTCACAAGCATGTCTGACCCCTTGAGTCAATACATTACTGTCTGTGTGAAAATAACCACATGCTGTGGGGTCACTGCATCTCTGTACATCATCATCATCATCATCATCATCAGTGGCCAGTGAGGGCAGTTGGTCATATAGAGGGGAGTGAATTAACCTTCCTCTTTTCTCTTCTTCAGATGGGCTGAAAACACGCTTGTTTGTAGTCATGCGCAAATGTTGCAACGTAATAACGACCCACTCTGAAGTCACTGATGAACGCATCACAGCTCTAATCTAGTTGCAGATGTATCGTGAAATGAGTCATTGCATCCACGCCCATCAAGTTCCCCCGGGAAACACCGCACTCAGCTATAAAGCTGGACGCGGCTTGAAAAGGGCTTGAGTTGGAACAAAAGTTTGCACAATGGAGCTTTGCGTGTTAGCGCTGTTCAGTCTCTTGCCCTCGGTTCTGGCGCTGTCGCTCAACGTGAAAGGTAAGACGTGTCGGTGTCGCAGCTCCGCGCCGGGATGTTTAGAGCTCTGTTTAACTTGCTGTGCTCTGTTTTCACGCGGTGGTTTTTTGCGCCAACCCCGTGTCTTCGCTGCTTCCAGGCGCGTGTCTCCTGCAAGTGGACGAGGGACCCTGCAAAGCACGAATCGAGCGCCATTACTACAACACCGTCACCCAAAGGTGCGAGGTTTTCTACTACGGAGGGTGCCGAGGGAATGGCAATAACTTCAGGAGCTACCAGGAGTGCCAGAAAACGTGTTTCAGAATCCCAAGTAAGTTCTCACTGTGACACTTAAAATGATGTTGATCCACCTCTGTAGTGTGGTTTTAACTCTTTGTAGCCCAGACATCTGAAAATGCACCTTGAATATTAAGGGAATCCTACATGTGTATTTGACTCCAGACTTGTTAAAGTTTGATCTTTTTTGTGCAAAAAAAAAAAAAAGGTGCACGAACACCTTTTTGGGCGCCACTTGCTCTAACCCCAACCTCAAATCTGGTCCTTTCCCTCCCCAGAGATCCCCCAAATCTGCAGGTTTCCTAAAGATGAGGGACCCTGCCGTGCCCTCTTCCGCAGCTACTTCTTCAACATGACCACCATGCAGTGTGAGCCCTTTTATTACGGTGGCTGCCAGGGCAATTCCAATCGCTTCCGGGACCTCACCTCTTGCAAGGAGTACTGCAGTCCCCGAAAAAGTTAGTGTAAACTCATTTACTCTGACGTGCCGCCACTGAGCGATCCTGGATCGACACTCACTGGCATCCCTGCATGCGCGAGCTGCAGTGTGGCAGTAAGATTGCTACACACTGAAATACTGGACGCGATTTGCTTCCAAAGGTTTGATTTGCTTTTGTCACCTGCATATGTTGTGTAGAGGGAAGAGAACGCTTCATCGTGCCTCTGTTGATGTCATTTGCTGTTACTTTTGGAAAAGGCAATCAAGAAGGGAATACATGTTTGTAACTCCCCTTCAAGCGCTATGATCGGAGGTCTTATTGTGCTTTGTGTCTTATTGTGCAGCTGTCCCTGTGCTCTGCCTGGACCCGCTGGACAAAGGGAGGTGTTCAGCCTCCATTCCCCGGTATTACTACAACACCATCACCAAGACGTGCGAGGAGTTCGTTTACTCGGGCTGCGGAGGGAGCAGCAACAACTTCGTCTGGAGGCAGAACTGCATGGACGTGTGTGTTAAAGGTGTGTGAGTGGGGGATTGCGTGTGGCTACGGTTTTCGCCATGCGCAAAAGAAAGCCTGTAACTGAAGATGATGATTTGAGGAGAATCTGCAGACTCCTTAATTCTATAATGACAGTATTTGGATTGCCTGTTAGAGCTGCCTGTTGGTTTGACGTTGGAGAGAATTCAGGAAGTCAGGAGGAGCCCAAATAATGCTAAGCGGATTTCATTATCAGTCTTAGAAATTGCTTGGCATCCGAAGAACCCATTACCATACGCGCGGGGGTTTGTTGTCCTCCAATCCATTCATGTACTGCAGCCAGTCATTATCTTATGACTGAGAGGAAACCAAGGACAGTCTGACTAGGAAGCTCCATTTGCTTAATTATGAGTTTAGAAAGTCAACCAGCATTAGAATTCTAGCTCATTGCACTGATCACTTGTTATACTGTAAACTTCTCTTCATTCCAGGAGGGAAAAGACATACAAGCCAAGGAAAAGTTCACCGCTTGAGACGGAATAGAAACAATGCCATCACTTTCTTGCAGGCATAGACGTCTGACACCTGACTCTCAGTTGGACAAGCCCTTAATGGAAACTTAAAATTTTAATAAACTGACTTTGTGTGTGCCAAAATGTCGACCAGGTCTCCTTTGTCATTGCTGGAGAGAGTTTTAGTCACTCACACAGAAACCTTCACTGTATTCGTACGTAATGCTTTATGAGCAATTCCAAACAGGAATTTACAGTTCATGTTGTTGGAGTTTGTCACTACTGCACTAATATTCCTGACTGTGTATTTTGATACTGTATGTGATGTATGTTTTGTGCAAGAAGTACATTATGATAGAGAACCTTTGTTTACTTGCTCAACTGATTTGTAAGCGCTTTTTAAAATGTTCTTTTTAAATAAAATACACAGAATTTCCTGAATTCAGTGTTTGCATATAACCTTAAGGTGTGGTTGGTTTGTTTTTAATGCAGCCAAAAAAGCAAAACAAAAACAGGCCTGACTGCTTTCTTTCACTCAGTCCCTTTCACTTTATCTCTCAGTCCCTTCCATTCCTTACTAATGCTGCTGTCTTCCCTTCTTATCTGGTATTACTTTGCACTCGAAACCTATCTTGGTGGCTTCAGCGCAGCGTTGACTCAGGTAGGAAGTAATCACGGACCAGCAGACACAATTGTGGCAGGTTCACAACGTTGGTGCGCATTTAGAGGAGCGAAAGCTGCAGGTTTACGAAATGTGAATCGTGAGCCTCCCAACAGTGTTTTCGGCAATTGCAATGTAATTCTACAGATAATTACAAGTGCAAACTGGAATCATGGTAGGTTTATGCACACAAAATACTTTCTCCCATGCTCAAATATTGAATAGGAGTTTTTCTTTTTGGTCAGTAATATAGATATTATTATATATAGATATCTATAATATACTTTGTACCACACAAGAAATCGGATAGCTCTCTCTAAGTCCATTAAGGAAAAGAGGCTGTTAATTCAAAGCATACTGGGTTTCCAGAATACCATAATTGTCCTGAATCTCTGCTTTGTTCCATCTCTTATTATAGGAGAGTTGATGCGCGGTGTGATTTTTCATACAATAAATATTTATGGAAGATATCAAAGGAAACTGCTCATCCATCTGGCTTGGCTATAAATAGCAATAGAAGGTGATACATCTGGCTAGTCCCTTTGCTATTAAGAGCCGAAGCTAAATCATCCACTCGATTGCAATACGAGAGTGGATGTCTCGCTAAGAGTCTGCACTCTCAAAAGCCACATAATCTTGAAATCATCACTACTGGTGCTTTTGGGGAATTATGGTTAAGCTCATTTAGACTTCCTGCCCTTTGAGGCAAACATTTCTTCCCTGCCTGGACTGTTCAATTAATAAAATACAAGTAACAGTATATTTAAAAAGTGTAGAAAGCTTTAAAGCCAAAGTGTTGAATCTCATCTAGTACAGGTCAGAAGTAGTTCACGACTCTCCTAAAGCTGCAGGCTTAAGGACACTTGATGAAAATCTTCACTTGTACCAAATCTGACTATTAGGGTAACAAATCTTTTGTTTTGTGCTCGATGACGCCTTGTAGCAACATATTTTTACAGCCTGTTTTAATTGCAGAAAGACATGACAAATGTTTGAGATGGTACAAATGGACACAGTGGTTAAGTTTTAATTACAGCAAAACTCTGTACAGGACCGTTAGTGGGTGGCAGTGTAATACTGACTGCAGCAGATTTTGGTGTAGTTCAGGGGACTGGAGCTGAATTGGTCCTGCTCTGGTTATTTCATTAGCTGCAGTACATTCATTAGGCATGGTCATATTGTCTCTCATTCTCAGTGGTGATTAATGGGCGTTTACACTGAAACAGCCTTGTCATATAAAATTTGATTAATTCCATGTAGGATGCTACAGTAATATTGTGTCGTATTTGTGGTTTTAAAAGTTGCTGTGAAATGAAAATACAGATTTTAAAGCAGGTGCATATAATATGTTTGTGGACAGTGTTTAAATACACAATAATCACTGGCGAAGGAGTATGCTAATTGAACATTTAACATGATGCCAAATTAATCCTGCTTGTAAAATGCCTCATGGTCTTGTAGGTGTGAAAAGGAGTATCTTAGACGCCCCCTGGCGGCAGATTCACATATCAAACAACAAACAACATAAGCAAAACTTTTGCACTTCTGTTTTGGTACGTGTAAATATACTCTCTAAATTTGTAACAAAAACTGTTGTCTAATGTAAAACCTGGAAGTCAGTTAGCCAGTTTTCTGATGAAACTAATAAACTGCAGATTCAACAGATTTTGCAGCCACTTGTACTTACTGTATGCGTCAGTATATTGAAGCGACCCACACCACGCAGCTCATGTGTTGACTCAGCAGCATTTATTCTACTACAGTCTGTTGCTGTAGGTGGATCTTGTTTGCTGAAATGAGCACAGCCTTCAGAGTGCTGCTCTCACATCTTTGGCAACATGGGAGTAAGCAAACCACCGGGTGGAGTTATAGCTATACAAGTATCTCCTCTTTTTTTTTTTTTTTGGCAGAGAAACAACTCATCGTTTTCTCATCTAAGAAAACTGACATAAGTAGATGGACAAGCATGAATTGAATATTTAAAAGACACAAAACTTTTATCCCATGCTGAAATAGTATTGTATTTGCTTTAGACAAATCAATCTTGTCCAGTGTGCCAGTGTCCTTAAAGCCAGAAACAGGAAACCCATTACAGCTGTTTTGATAATATCAACAAGCAAAACAGCCTTGTCCATAGATTAATGGGTAAGTTTGTTATTGCCCATGAAAGCTCCCTGGCTAATATAACAGGATATGAGCCCTAATGTTGGGTACAAATGTTTTTTTCCTGTGGTCTGTAAGTTCATGAAATCAGCGGTTCCGAACTGTTTAAATGTGTGGCAGGTGTACCAGTTTTAACCAGTTCAATCAAAGAGTGATTATTTCTTTCCTTCACAGATGTGTGAATTCATTTAGACCAAAAAAGTGATATTCTTTCACAAATAAAGCAAGTATTGGGAGCACATTCTGAAAGAGCTACAGCTAGCAGAAATATGCTTTTCTGCTTTCCTATCCTGTTAATTACGTTGTGATCTTTATCTTTTTCTTGCAAGCCCTTTGGTCGGGATGCAGTCACTCAGTAGGCTGGGAACCACTGTATTAAATCACAGCAGTGTTAGTGTGGTGAGTTGTTTTAGCGCTAAGGAAGACTGAACTTGCTGACAGAAGCCGAGCTCCGGCCATAGGAGTAACATACTGCTTGCAAACTGAAGTGAAGTTGTATCATAAGATCATCATCATTATTTTTGGGCCGTCGGAGTTTGATCTACTTAAAGTGTTGACCAAACATGTCGGGGGGCTTCCCTTCCTGCCATGGCATCAGAGTTTCCTCAAACATCCATATCCCCCCCCTTCCCCTCACTCACCCAAGATTGATTGGCCTGGTGATGAGAATCTGGGCTGTTCATCACTGCCCATCTGTCTGCCAAACTGTTGCGTAATTACTTATAAATATTAAAATATATATATACTAAATATAAAAACTAAACTTCGCACATCTGCTGCTGAGATGTTTTGGACGCTTTTCGCAGATTACCAATTCATTCCTAGGGAAATGCCAACAGAAAGAGACTAATTTGTCAAAGTGTGTGTGTGTGTGTGTGTGTGTGTGTGTGTGCGTGTGTGTGTGTTGCATGTGCATGTGTGCATGTAGTCGAGGTTTACTAATAGCCATTACACCACCATCTCACTTCTAAAGTCCTAATGTAATTTCACCCTGCCTTGGCTCTGGTGGTGCTGCAGTAATTGATTTTTGAGGTGAATACTAATTTCTACAGCTTCTATGACAAACTCCAGGTTTGGTAACAGGGGGGGTTCTACCCTATTGTGTAAGAGTTAGAAATTATTTGAACAACATATTGACCAGATCCCACCCACCGCACACAGGTATTTACTGTAACAATCATACAGTGTTTTTGCTGTTTGAGAATTCCATCTCTTTTGATGCGGATGACTCATAGCTGTAAGTGCAATCTATTGCTTTCACCCTCTTGCAAATGAGCCAGAATCCTTTTTCATCAAGGCTGGGAAGATTAAAAGCGAACAAAATACAGAGGCCTATGTTTTCTTAAACCTGATGATGGCTTCTTTTTTTTTCTTCCTTCCTTCCAGCACAGTGTTGAAAACCGTTGAAATGAAAATAAAGATTTCACTCTGAGCTGGAGGCTCTTCCGCTTCCTTTTCCACCTGCATGCTTCAATTACCAGCTTCCCAGAAGTTGAAGACTTTATATTGAGCTCCAGTTCAGCAGTTGTCTGCAGACTCAGCATCTAAACACATTGGCAACAATTGAATTATGCTGCTACCTAAATAATGGATTTTTAATATGTAGATCACATTTGGGAAAGCTAGCCCACAAAACAGGAGAGGAGAGTGGAAAATCCCCTCAATAAGCAGGTTGTATGCAAACTGGAGGTGAGGGAAAATCTGTCTTTTGCGATTCCCGCTGCAAACTAAACCGGATATATCGTTGGTGACTGATCAAAGATATGAGCAGACGCTTAAATGCAGAGTTGGGCGATATCTGTGCAACCACTTTTACATAATCTTGGTCTTTTGACACATTAATATAAAAATATATATGATATGCATGCATGTACCCTGAAATCAAATTCGAAAATGCTGTGTCAATAAAATTGTACAGCACAGTCTTTCATGTGGCGAACAGCTGAGACGAATGAAGAGATCCTGTCACCTGAAGATGAATTGTGGAGCTGCGCTGTAGAAAGTGAACAAAACAGCAGCCATGGTGATTCTACTGGGACATGGGCACGTTTCCTGATGCACAGCTGGAAGCTTACATTAAAATAAGACATTTATGAATGAAATATCAAATTGATCTTTGATGGTGTTATTTCCTGAGGTTTTATGACAAAATCCATGGACGCGCACAATGCTCTAGGTTTTGTTTCTAATTGATTATTCAACAATCACTGTCGAAGAGCTGACAAGCACTCCAGCCTCATCTGTTGTTCCTATGTTTCCTGCACCTCCAAGGAAAAAAAAGGAAAATCACATTCCTTCATGCCAGAATCTGATGCAGCGGCATCCTATTAGATTCAAACTCTGACTCAAGCGGCCCTTTTCTCCGGTATCATTATCCTCCAGATTCACATCACAGCATGTCCCAAGAAACTGGCGTCCCTCCAGCTCCATTTTCCTCGTTCATCTCCCACCTTCCACCATCACCACACAACTGGCCATAATGAGGGGGTTTCTGTGAAGAGGACTCACATTTCACGGAGGTGTCCGCGAACCACAATACCTTACGCAACTTCAAATGTGACCAACCGATGTTCTGCAAAGGAGGGTGTTGCGTTTTCAGAATGACTTCTATCTAGGTGCGTGTAGGGAGAACAAGAAGAGGAAGTCCTTTGAAGTCAAACAAAAGAGCCTCCTCTGTCGCTGACAACCAACGAAAATGAATGGCTTCACTTTCCCTGTCCAGGAATCAGTGGTACTGGAAAGTCACATTCTTAGTTATGTAGTATGATTTAAGGTTAATCAAAGTAACTTATGTGTGCAAATGTTCACGTCAAATGTAGCTGACAAGTGAAAAGTTGTCTTAAGCTTAGAAAGACGGCTAACATTTGCAAGTAGATTGTGTTTGTCAACTCATCTTTGTTCTCCCGGGTGGATGTTCTGTCTTTTCTGCTGGATTGAAGGCAGTGCTGCTTGTTTGCAGATCTCTTGGCTTTAGAGATGACAGCCTCATCATGTCTTACTGTTATAATGTGTTATAAATATGCAGCTACATGTCCACCAATGACTTGTGTGTGTGCATGTGTGTGAGATGAGTGGAACAAAAACACAGTGATGAGGAACACTTCCTGTTTTTTAAAGCGCTCCCAAAGGTGTTGGTTCGCACAGATGTTTTCTGCTGTATTCACCACCAGCTACGTCAACAGCAAGTCTGACTACCAGACATCAAATCACGGGGCCTTTAATAAGGATATCATCTCAACTTCAAGATTAAATAGGCCAAGCACATATACGCATATATATACACACATACAGCATAATAAAATTTGAAATATAAGGTCAAAATATACAGCAATGCACAGCAGTAATTATAAATATAGCTAAAAACAGAATAAGAGTGAGAGCAGCGTCCAGTAATGTCTTCTTTTAAACAAACCGAAGTTATGGTTACACGCAGTGTCACTCACCAAAAACGCATTGTGCGTTTCCCTGAGGTCTAACAAATGTGTTGGGTGCATTTATTTCCTCACAAAACATTTGCAAAGCAGAGCTTTTCAAAAATAATTTTAAATTCACTGTTGTTTACGTCCATGTTTACTAGCCAGCAGTCTTCTTCTTCCCTGCCTTTGCTGCCTAATTGCACCATGTCAGCAATTAGCAAGCATAATTTCTTTTTTTTGTTCTTTTTTCTTACAATGTAACTTCTTAATGGAAAAAAAGTCGGCCTATCTATCAAATTATTATTCCAAGCATAGTATTTTATATGTCTTAAAACATGTCTTGAGGGGGTCTTTAAGGTTATCTGCAGAGATAACTTTAAAGACCAGCTGACAAAAACTAATGCTGATAGTGACACTGTTGGACCATAAAGTGTGAAGGAGGGATTTAATAAGCCTATAATCAGTTTGATAACCAAACAATTTATTACGTGATTTGTCACAAATCCTTTCTCTCCTTTCTCAAATCTCATCAGTTATGCTCTATAGCGTATATTAGTGATAACAAGCGATTTATAAAAGAACAAATGATGGTTTAAAAGTGATTTTGCTAATGAAGACTAGCTGCAGCGTTCTGACAGGACAACGCTTCCATATAACGGCGACAAAGTCATTATAAAGTCTCAGTTTGCTCCCACAGACAACCTGAGCTGTGTCACATTATACATATACGCGTTATATTATATGATAATGTCTAATGGTGGTGTTTGATTTTAATACGGGTGTGTAAACCGAGCGCACACACACGCCTCTCTCCTTGCTGTGTGCGTGCGTGCGTGCGTGCGTGTGTGTGTGTGTGTGTCTGCAACACACAGGCAGAGACAAGGCGAGGAGGAGCTCCACCACCTCACGCTCCTCCGCGTAAACTGGAGGCTGTTAGACGCACTTGGATTACCGGGCAGCCAACTGTCACCGCTCACAACGGCTACAGACCGGCGAACCCAGCACCAACCCAGCGCTCCTCCGCCGCTCATAAATCCACCTCGTAAAAACGGTAGACACATGGGCAGTAGTAGCGTTTGACTGGTCTTTACTGTGGGGTTTATTTATTTTTTTTTTTTATCTCAGTGGATGCCAAAAAAAAAAAAAAAAAAAGAAAAAGTTTTTTTTCTTTTTATAGGCGCGGCGTTAAATAGGAGCGCAGCAGCTGGGAGTCTGTGTGCGGAGGGACAACACCGGGCTACTCTGAGCCTCCTCAGCATCCGCTTCTTGCCCTGCGGCTGCAGTTTCTAACATCTCTTCAAGTAAGGTGAGTCAGGCGTCTCTTCTTAGCGTCTCCGAGTCACAGCTGAGGGGAAGGTGCACAGATGTGTCAGCTAAGGGGATTGATATTTTGAATGTATTTGTTTCTAATCATTTTGCCTTGTACTATGTCACATTTTCTGCCACCGATGAAGCCACTGCCACTTGTCTTTGCACAGGATGACCGTGACTGTTGACGCAATATGAACTGGATTTTCATATCCCTGTGTTAATGCTGTAAAAGAAAAAAAGGATTGGTAGTATACATCAGAAGGGGTGCTTAAATCTAAACACCAGTTTAGTTCAAGGTTATT